>JAMKQA010003356.1:0-17581 GCA_024699735.1 Posidonia australis
GAAAAGGAGGTGGTAGAAAGCCTACCTCTTGTGATGTTTCCTTCTTGAAATATAAGAAATAAGAAGATCCTTGTTGCTTTGGAAGGACCAAGGGTGCTTTAGGATGCAAGGAAGAGCTCCAGAACACGAATGTAGATTGTTGGGTGGAAGGAGGAATTCGTGCAAAAAGTTTGCTCAGTGCTGATCTGTTTCTCAGATTTCAGCACAGGAATTCTCTCCCAAAACGTTGTTCTTCAAATGGTTGCTATGGAGGTCCTTTTATAGGGATTTATGGATGGGTAACTCATGAGAAACAAAGAGACTTGCAAACGAAAAGCCTCGAATATTCCTTGGCACATTCGTTTGCAAGGGTAACAGCCCGGAAGATGGAAGGTCTGCAGCTGTAGCCTGGAAAAGGCTGGGCGCCTGCTTGGTGAGCTAGTGATGTGCGCTTTCTTGGTGTGCCAATTATGTGTGCCTGGATGGTGCACCTATGAGGTGCGCCTGGTTGGTGCGCCAACTCAGCTCACAGAATTCTTTGATTGGTGCTCTGGCTTGCTAATAGGTTTGGGGCTTGGTCTAAGTGTTGATCACATCCAAAGCAACATAAGGATACTCATCTCTGGGTTACCTCAAAATCGGGGTGTCTACAGCTAGAGTGCCTCCTGGTAGATTACGGGGGTCCTCAACCTGTAGAGCAGCTGACATGCCCCTGGTCGAGCATTGGCTTAGCGTGACTAAGCATAGGACAACTAACATGCCCCTAGTTTGACATGGATGACTCTTAACCAATCAGAGCAGCTTGTGTGCCCCTAGTCGAGTACTAGCTCAGTGTATCTATCCATAGGATAGAGCAGCTTTCATACCACTGGATTAGGCGATGTCCTCCTGATCCTCTTAGACCGAAAGCTGTTATCGCTCCCCAACTAAGAGAACCAGATTGGACTCTGTGACGCTTTTAAGATAATGTTTGTGGAAAGAAGTGCATGCATGTTGAATGATTTCTGGGATCTTATTAGCGCCCTCAGCATTGGCATGCTTATCGCCAAGTATACAAGGGAATGGTAGTTCCATACCTCACGAGACTCTATTCAAGTCCCTAGTTTTTGGGTGGCTCTCTGGAAATGCGATATCGTGTCCTGGGCTCCATTTTAGACCCCACTAGACCATACCCCTACTTTTTATTCTGTTTCCTTTGTTCTTTCTCCCTCATAAGCATGTGGGTTCACCGTATCCCTAGCTTGGAGGTAATAGGTACCTGGTCTGTGGTGGGGAGCTACTGCGGTTTAAGGGATTGGCTAGGCCCTTTTTGGGAACATGTTTTCTAGGTATTCACTTCGACTCCTCTCCAAGAAAAATTGGAGGGACAGTGCTACCTGTCATGCCTCTCTCTTTAGGGTTGACTTCTATATGCGACTTCTATCTTCCATTTCTTTTATGTCCTTTCAACAGATATATATTTTATTTTATTTCTCACGCTCGCATTCTCACCCCTAACATTTTATCTCTCTCCCAGAGGTGTAGGGTCCTTGAGCGGCTTGGATACTTCGCCCAATTCACAATGAAAGGTGGCTTCCTCATTTCCTAGGTTACCTGAATAGTATCTACCTAAGGATGTGCTACACATTCTCAACATTGGCAGGCTTATTCCGCTTATCATCATTGGGCTAAGATCCATGCATGTGATGATGAGAATAATTACCAGCCTATATATGCGTATATTGAATGGGGGTTAGTATGTGCTGTAATGCAAGGCTACATGGATACAAAAGAACATGAATTCATGCATGCATGGAGAAAAATGTCAGTGTCGCAGAGTGAGGACACACTTTTTATGATCACTGATAGTACTTTTTTAGGGAGCATGAATTGACTGGCTCTAACTGTTTGATGCAGTCCATGTCCTCGAGGATGACGGCTCCTCCAAAGTAGACTTGTTTGACCACGAATGGTCTACGCCAGTTGGGCCTGAACTTGCCACGACTATTAGGGAGATGTATTGCTCGCAAGACCAGGTCCTCTGGCAAAAAGCTTCTTGGTCGGACCTTCTTCTGTTAAGCTTTGGCCATGCGTTTCTGATAGCAATGCGCATGATGCATAGCTTGCAACCGATGCTCATCTATCAAGTTCAGTTGAACAAGGCAGTCCTCAATCCACTCCGCCTCTTCCAGCTCTGCTTCTTTTAGGACTATGAGCGATAGTATCTCCACTTCTATTGGTAGGACTGCTTCCATACCATATACTAGAGAATATGGTGTTGCTCCAGTTGAAGTCCGGACTGATGTTCTATAAGCCCACAGAACGTATGGGAGCTTGTCATGCCAGTCCTTATGTGTTTCCGCCATCTTTTTAAGAATCTTGGTTAGATTCTTATTGGTGGATTCCACAGCCCCGTTCATCTGAGGACAGTTTAGGGAGGACCTGTGATGCTTGATATGGAATTCCTGTAGGAAATCCTCAACCTTTTTGGCTGTAAAATTTGTCTTGTTATCAGAAATGATTGAATGCGGGAGCCCATATCAAGTAATGATATTGTTCCTGATGAACTTTTCAGTCACGGAGGCGGTCACTGTCTTGTAAGAAGCTGCCTCCACCCATTTTGTAAAGTAATCAATGGCTACCAGGATATATTGATGTCTATTGGAAGCTGCTAGGTGAATCACTCCGATGACGTCTATTCCCCATGTTGAGAAAGGCCAAGGTGACAACATGCTATAGAGTTGTTGTAGTGGTGCATGAATAAAGTTGCCATGGACTTGACAGTTGTGACATCTTCGTACAAACTGACAACAGTCCGTCTCCATAGTTGACCAGAAATAACCTTGTAATATTATTTTCTTGGCCAATAATACCCCATTCATATAAGGCCCACATGTCCCAGCATGCACTTGCAACATTACCGTATCGGCCTCTTTTTTATCAAGACAGCGTAGAAGCATCTAATTGTAAGACCTCCTGTACAAGTGACCTGCTCCAAGCACATATTTTGAAGCCAGTCGGACCATGGTCTTTCTATCTGCTGTTGATGCATCTGAATGGTGACTCCCGGTTTCCAGGTAGACTTTGATGTCATGATACCATGGGAGCTCTACTGTAGAATCTGCTTCTTCTATGCTCATGCAGTGTGTCGGCTGGTCTGTGCAGGTTACTGACACTTTCATTGTGTCATCCTCTGGTATGGACAACCAGGATGCAAGAGTGGCTAGTGCATCTACGTAAGCATTCTTGGCCCTGTTCATAAAGGAAAAGCATATTTCCTCAAACTTGGCCATCAGCTTTAAGAGAGGGTTATGGTATGGAACCAATTTCAAGTCTTTGGTTCTCCAGTTGCCATTAACTTGTGAGATAACTAACATGGCATCGCCATGCACATGCAACTTCCGTGCTCCATGTTCTAATGCAACCTGTAAGCCAAGAATACATGCCTCGTAATTTGCCACATTATTGGTACACACAAAGGTTAACTTTTGAGCAGGTGGGTCCATCTAGCCCTATGGGGCCTCTAGCACCGCACCGATGCTCATGCCTCTCCTGTTAACTGCGCCATCTAAGTAAAGCTGCCTTTGATCTTTGTCTCGAGGGTTTATTGACTCATCCTCCTCTATGGCAAATAGTATATCCTCATCAGGGAACTGAGTCTATAGGGGTTGATACTCTGGTAAGGGTAAATCTGCTAAGTGATCTGCCACGGCTTGTCCCTTCATAGATTTCTAAATAACAAAAGTGATATCAAACTGAGATAAGAGCACTTGCCACTTCACACATTTACCTACCAGTGCAGACTTCTAAAATAGGTATTTTATGGGATCATGTCGGCACAGTAATAGAACTGGATATGCCATCATATAGTGCCTCAGGCGCTGTGTGGCCCAGACGAGGGACAAGCAAACTTTCTCGATTTCGATATACTTAACTTCACAATCATTGAACTTTTTACTTAGATAATAAATAGCCCTCTCCTTGCGACATGTTTCATCATGTTGACCCAAGACTGTGCCCATTGAATGTTGTGTTACTGACAAGTAGAGCAATAGAGGACGCTGGTGTTAGAGGAACTAAGACTAGTGGTCTTACTAAGAGCTTCTTGATTTTGTCAAAAGCATCTTGGCACTCTTCATTCCAGCGGATTTGCACATTCTTCCTCAAGAGCTTGAAGATCGGCTCACAAATTGGTGTTAACTAGGCAATGAACCAGTTGATATATTTCAATCGCCCCAGCAACCCTCAGACTTCTTTTTCTATTGTAGGAGGAGGCATCTCGATGATGGCTTTAGCCTTGTTTGGATCTACCTCGATTCCTCTTTGGCTAATGATGTAACCCAGTAGCTTGCCTGATGAGACACCAACTACACACTTGTTGGGGTTCAACCGCAGCTTATATTTTCACAAGAGATTGAAGAGCTTCCTCAAACAACCAATGTGTTCTTCAGGCTCCTTTGACATAGCGATCACATCATCCACGTAAACCTCAATGTCTTGGTGCATGAGATCGTGGAATAAGACTGTCATCGCCCTTTGATATGTGGCTCCGACATTCTTGAGCCCAAATGGCATAACTCTGTAGCAAAACACTCCCCATGGGGTAATAAAGGACGTTTTCTCCATATCCTCTTCTGCCATTCTATTTTGATTATATCTTGAGAACCCATCCATGAATGAAAGTATTTTGTGTCCTATAGTATTGTCCACCAACACATCAATGTGTGGGAGTGGGAAATCATCCTTTGGACTTGCTTTGTTTAGGTCCCTGTAATCATTACACATTCGGACCCGACCATCTTTTTTAGGTACTGGAACAACATTCACTATGCATTCTGGGTAGAGGATAACCTTCAGAATGTTAACTTTGTGTTGTTTCATTATATCCTCTTTCAGTTTCAACAGCCACTGTGGTCGCCATCTACGCAATTTTTGTTTAACTGGCTTGACGTCAGGTTTAAGCAGTAATGTGTGCACCACTACCTCAACGTCTAGCCCAACCATGCCATCGTAACTCTAGGCGATGATATCTGCATATTCTCGGAGGAGCTCAACAAGTTCTATTCTGGCCTATGCTATGAGTCTGGTGCTTATTTGCACTTCCTTGACATCGTCATCGGCGCCAATGTTTACAGACTCCGTTTCTTCTTCCACATGCAAGTTCAGGCCTTCTGGATCATCGTCATAAGGCTGGAACTCTGGTGCATCACGACTTTCCTCTTCTATTACTGCATCATCTTCTTCTCCACATGTAGTAAGCTCGGGAAGGACTTCTTGCTGGAATGATGGATCTGCGTCCTCAAAGGCGCACATTTTCTCAGCATTCTACCCTTGATAATGCTTTAGAATGGTTATTGTAACCTTGGTTTTCTTGTATGCACCTCTAATGATCTCAGGCTCTACTATTTCTGAACTTATAGATGTATCTGGCTATTCAACTTCCCTCACAGCCTTATTATGTAAACAAAAGTTTTTATTTTCATGATTTCTTGTACAACATGTGTAACAGGTGGGCAACTGTCCTCTGACTGACTAATGTGAGTGCTACCGCCTGCATTCCCTCCTGAGCCTAACTCAGGATCTTTTTTTTTTGGACCCCACTGCTTAAGTGGGGCCAGGACTGATAATACCACCTAGACCCGCATCCTGACTGATAGGAGATAAATTCCTTTAGTCAAGTGATTAGTGATCTATTCTCTTCTAGGGTCATAATAGCAGACTGACCCATTGTAATTGTTTGTTCTACAGTGTATGCTATCATTATTGCTTTCCCTTTTTTGCACCTGAGCACACTCTACGTGTCTTCCTCCAGTACTGCCATTTGCTCCTGAAATAGGACTTTAAAATCACTAAGCATGTTGTCAACCTGTGCTACCACAGCATCTCCCTCATCTTCATCGGAAGCAAAATCCACATAATAGGCACTAGTAGTTTCTAACACCTCAGGCGATGATTCTGGCTGTCCCGACTGCAACCCCTTCAAAGCTGACTGATATTCTGATGCAGCTACTGTTGAGGCTGCCATTACTGAATCCATGACTGTAGCTGGACCTGTAGAAAGTCCTTCAGCTAACTCTAGAGGTGGCAATGCCAGCATAGCTATCCCCGGTGTCATGGATGATGTTGAATCCACTCTAGAGTCCACAATTTCCTCCTTAGAGTAATAATCTTCCACACCTATCCATTCTGACCCATTGACTTGTTTATCCTGCTCAGGCTTTGCAATTACAAAACTCTGATTAAAATCCAGCAATCCTGCACTAACAAAGTTAGTTAAATCTCGTGGAATAACGAGCTCTTGGAACTTACGATGCTTCGAGTATCCGTTTTGTGGTTTCCACTCGTATGCCAGTCCTTTGAACTCTCGCCTTTTCTTTGCGACAATTGGTTCGGCGATTCCTTGGCCATTAGGCCCGAGAGGTACTCCTTTCTCGTACCCCCACCTCTGACACCGATTCTTGACCATCAAAAAAGGATTTCCAAAAGCGGCTAAATGGCTAGCATGCTCGAGAATCGGAATGAAATTGACCGGTTCAATGCGGTTGACATGGTAAAGCACATCAGAAGGCTTAGGGTTAAAATGGACAGTATGGAGTGACACTGAAGAGACTGCCTCAACCTTCTCCTTTTCAAGATTTTCCACCATCACAACGACAATGTCGTTGTTCCAGCAGAACTTAATCATTCAGTGAAGGATTGAGAGGATAACCTGATGCTTGTGGAGCCAAAGGCGCCCAAGCAGAAGATTGAAGGATGGCTCGAGGTCAACAACATAGAACTCGACCTCAAAACGGGCAAGGCCAATGATTAAGGGAATGATCAAAATCCCTAGAGCATCATGGTGCATGTTATTGAATGTCGTCATTCCTTTCACAACTAACGTAATGTCTTCGGATTTAAAGCCGACCTGGCTTGCAGTTCGCAAAGGGCAGACATTTAAACCGACACCATTATCCACCAAAGTGAGAGGAATGCGGAAATTTTGGTATTGTACCATGATGAACAGGGGTTGATTATGATTAGTCCCTGTTCGGGGAAGCTCTAAGCTAGAAAATGAAATGACCTACGGTACAGCTATCATCCCTACAATGCTTTCCAAGGCTGATGGTTGTATTGTTGGGGAAATATGAGCGGCCTGGAAAACTCAGAGAAATGCCTCTCGGTGTTCAGCCGAAGAATGGATTAGGTCCCAGATAGAGATATCTGCTTTGACTTTCTTTAATTGGGCCGTGATGTCAGCTACTGGCGGGTCAGTCTTGGTAGGGTTAGCTCTTGGGATTGTCCCTTCAGGGATTTGATTGGGGATCTGGTTTTTTGGTGGGGAAGACAAAGTTGTGGGCTAGCTGGTTTTGTTTACCAGAATCAGGGCCTTGTATACCCATCTTCGCCGCGTTACCTCAGCACACATTTCTATGGTATAGCTATAAGGCATGCGGTGAGTATCCTGTGTCAAGTTGATGACCATAGGAGCACAGACCCTCAATTCCACTAGGACTGAAACTGGTGGAGTAGGTATTGGCTCTTGGTGGGTCAGGTCATGCCTTGGTTTGGCTAACAAATTGATTGTTGATGGGGTGGATTGCATAGTAGGTTTCGCAACAGTGTGCCTTGGTCTGGCAGTCAGTTGGATCATATTAACTGCTGAACTAGAAGCTTCAATGAAAGATTGACTAAGCTAATAGGGGAACGGATCTCAGATATCATGGATGAGAAGAGAAGGATCAAAAGGTGCAACCTCATCAGAAGAAAGGAAGTAGACACCTAAAGTTCCGGGTGCATGCTCAGGCAAGGGCCGGTTGACTATGTTGCTAGTTGTCGATGTAGAGGAATGAGGTGTTTGTGCAACAGGCACGGACTCTGCCTTCAGTGTGTTGATGGTGATGACCTTCTGGTCAATGAAGTCCTTAATTGCTTTCTGGAGTGTATAACAGTTATCCGTAAAGTGCCCCACGGTTCTATGGAAACTGTTGAATAAATCCGCTTTAAACCACTACGAAAGTGGGTTTGGTGGTGGGTGAATTTCCGGAAGTTTCAGGAGCAACGCAACCTTAGGAAACACAATGCTCAATGGCTCAACCAAAGGAGTGAAATTCCACCGAGGTCAGCAGGTTGGTAGACTGGCTCAGTGGTGGTGGTGATTCATGACGTGCATGGTGCCCTAAGTATAGGAGAGTAGACCACTTGATTTTGAGCTAGCGAGATCACCATACTGCCTGGTATAACGGGAGTTCCAACATATGCCACAGCATTCTTGTCAAAATCCTTCTTCCGCGCATACCCAGTGTTGGATCCGTTGTTGCCACCATTGTTGTTGTTGTTTCTGCCTGAAGCCATGGTCTGCTTTGCGAATGCTGCTAATGCAGCAAAGCTTCCGCTATTCAGTGAGCTCTCGACACGAGTGCCAGCTTTGATCAGGATGAAAAGGTAGAAATAGGATGGATGCTTAGCAGAGCCCTAGTGGCTGGTTGTGCTCCTCGAATTATTATCTCGATAGACTCTTTGTTAGAAGGTCTATCGCGAACTTGTGAAGTGGGGCTCGCCAGCGCCCGACGTACTCCCCGAACGGCTCGTGGGGTTTCTACCTTGTGGCGACTAAGTGCTTGCACTTTGGAACCATGTCGAGATTGAAGGAATACTGTTTCAAAAAAGCCTGGTTGAGATCATTCTAGGTCATTATAGTGGCCATATCCAAGGATGTGAACCATTTCAAAGCTAGACCTGTGAGGCTTTTCTGAAAGAGGCGAATGAGAAGTCTCTCGTCAGCCTGTAACAGAGCGAGATCGTCGTAGTATGCCCTAAGGTGTGAAATTAGGTAGCCTTTCCCATTGTACTTTTCAAATTCCAGGATATGAAAGTTTGAAGGGAGTATAGCCTCTAGGAAATAGCAGAGGTCCTAGAAGGTATAAGGCTGGCGGTCCCCACCCTGAACTTATCGTAGTGTTTTCTCCAAGTCATTCATCCAGGTGAGAAGTGCATTTGGGGTTGCTACTGACATTGATTGTGCAGCTGGGGTGGATCTCGCGTACACTGTATCCATAGCACCTGTGTGCTCCTCCGGATCTGTCATCTCGCCACCTGGTGTCGCGGCGTGATGACTAGCGTACCCGTGCATGTGTGCTGTCTGTGGTAGAGTGCATACTGAAGCCTATATCTAATGCAAGGGTACAGGAATGCTATGCTATGCTGGGTGTGGTGTTGTGTGTGGGAGTAACAACTGTTGGACTGGTATGGCCGGGTTCACAGGCCGTTGTACTCCTATCAGCCCAAAAGGCAGACCACCAGTAGATGGAGGAATATGTTGTGCATGCTGTGGTAGCGATATTATCGACAGAGTAGTAGTGCCTGTCACTAAGACAACGAGAAGCTGTGGTGATGGCTGTGGTGGTGGTGTGACTGGTGCAATGTGAAGTGCTTGAGTAGGCGGAGCGGGGTCCTCAGGAATGGGACAAACAGACGTAGTTAGAGTAGGATCCAAAGAGAAAGCCATGCTTTGCAGCTTCTGCGTAAGGGCCAAAAGTTGCTGAGATTGCACAGTTATTGAACCGTCGGTGGTAGTACCGAGGGCCAGAAGAGCAAGTGGAAGAGATGTCACAGGGGGCTGGAAGTTCAAGGATGTTGCGGGTTGAAGTCCTACTGAAGAAGCAATCACAGCCAACTGTGTGTCAAGTGGAATAGAGTCAACTGAAGGACAATATATCATCAGTTTAGATGCCCTAGTGGTAGTCATGGTAACTGCCACGGTCACGGACTCCATACTGACAATGGTCTGCCAGTGTCCCGAAACCGGAGGACAGGGAACTCCAGGCGCCTGAAAGAGGCTGTCATGGAGTGCAGGTGGAGTGATTGAAGTCAAAGTAAAAGAAGAAGGAGGGGCGGAAACAGGAATCCCCTCCGAAGCAACTGGTGCAAAGGTCTCAAAAGCTCGCTGGGCCATAATGGACCACGAACGGGTAAGGATAAGACTGCGATTGCAGACTAGAGTATGATACCTATGAGGAGCTATCGTCGGAAGTGACGAATAGTTCAAGGAAAGATGGTCGAAAACATTGCCTCAAGACTGAGGTCACAGAAAGGAACTCCTAGGCTCAGACCTAGAAACTCGCACACAAAACCCTATACTTGAGAAAGAACAAAACCTAAGGGGTTAGTGAAGAGGAGAAGACAAAACAACAAAAGAAGCAAGTGAACTACGTAATCGTTTGTTAGGGTGACATGAATGGCACACATGCACATGAATGCTACTAACATGCTCTCTTTTACCATGCATGTCCCACATGGGATTGACCATATGGGACACACTCATGGATTTGGGTTTTGACTTTGGTCATAAAAATAAGGTTCCCATTCTAAATCCTGGCCGGAGCGCAGGCAGTGAACGAGTGGTGCGTTGGTGGCCTCGTCTCCTGCAGTAGCAAGGAGTTGTACCCTCTACTAGCACCGACACGACCCTAGACAAGGGGAGACAAACTAGCAATACGTCCTATGCCAAAGCTATAGAACGGGCTACTAGAATTGTCCTTCGTAGACTATGGGTAGACTCAGAGGAGAAGATGCATGTCTTATATGATCAATCATGCAAATATGCTTTTGTGTCTTTTACTTGCGTTTTATTAAACCATGGGGGATTGTGAGCATTTGTCTCTAGTTATCCCTTATTAGTTGTTTGTCTGAGTTTGTGTGTTTTATTTTAACCAGTTAGAAAGGCAAACATGTCTCTCCTCTCCTAATCATGATAAATACAAAAAAGGGGATAAAACACACTATCATGGCATCTAAACAGTCAATCAAAAGACATGAATATGGCATGTGCTAGTATAGTTCTCACAAGTAGTGAAAAAAAAGCAAGTATCACATCAAACAAGCATGAGTTAGGTCGTGTGCATGCAGTTGTGACCATGCTAGTGGAACCCTGCACGGCTCTCCTACGGTGCGTGGAAGCACACGAGTCCCGATATGGTCACGGCGAGGATAGTGAATCCAAAGAAGAAGACTAAGCTCGGAAACACCAATGAAAGATAAGAAAGGAGTCACCACGTTGTCTTTTAATGGAGACAAGGAAAACCAAACACAAAGGAAAAACCAAAAAAAACCAAGGCGAAGAAAACATATGCATGCTCCATGCCTAATGGATGTAGTGCACAAATCAATGCGGGTCAGAGAAAGGGTAAGGATTCTTGTTACGCATGGGGAAAGGGTTAGGTACCCCCATATGCCCGAAGAACTCGATCTTTCTAGGGTTCCTGCTTGCTAATGGTCTATTGTGTGTTTACTTGCCTATTCTAAGTGTACATGCCTAATATGACTGGAAAACATGCCAAATCAAAGAAAAGAAGTGAATAAGAGAAAACAAATGATAATCCGAGGGACAAATGTAGGCATTGATAATGCTACTTTATTGTACACCCTTGGGTGATGAGGAAAATCGTGAAAATCAAGAATACTCGGAAAGCGTCATGCAAAACAGTAGAAACTTAAGAAATCCGAGAAATTCAAAAGAGAAAATAAACTTCTTTCTGGTCAATGTCGGCATTGTTAAGCCTGTTAATGTATGCCCACGGACGGTGAAAACCAATACGAAACAAAGTTTGTAAAGTCAAATCAAAGGTGTGAAATGTCGCATAAAAGGTAAATTCGATTTGATGCGGCAAAATACGATATGCATGAGAATATACAAACCTGAAAACATGCATGAAATGTGCACGAAATGCATGCATGAAATGTATGCATAAGAATATGAAATGCAGAAGAATATATATGATAATATGCATGAGATGTATAGATTACATGTATGGATGTGCATGGGACTATGTATGAAACAAATGCATGAAATACATGCATGCAAACACCTGTTGACAGTGATGAATGCAAGACGTGAAATGTCAATGCCTACCCCATCTTTGGCGAGCTTCACTGTGGTGACTCACCTTCAAGATCCATCGACTAAGCTCGCTTCCCAGGTTCGTTATCAGTAGTCGCTTGACCAGCCTGCAAAACAAACTTACAAACCTCTCTCCTTCTCCCCTATCTCAATGCAAGGCTAACCTATGTTGATTCCATGAATTCACATGGAGGCCAAATAAAGGAAGATAGGGATGAGATCATAAGAGTGAACAAGATGGGCTACCCTCCTCCTCGGTCTACATACACTCTCCTCTCTCTCTCACTCGTTCCCGTGGTTGCATGGGTTGCATGAGTGATGAAAAGAAAGAGGAAGGACGGGAAATGAGGAGGGATCAAGAGGCTGGTGAGAACAGAGGGAAGCAAGGCAGGGCTCTCCACATACTCTCTTCAGTGAGGGGAGCTGACTGGAGGGAGCGTCGTATGAGCTGGCTGAGAAAAAACCAAAAGGACAGTAGCCAAAGGGAGAATGAAGACGGCGATGGGTTCTGGTTGGAAGGAAGAAGAAAATGGATGATTAAAGGAGAAGAAGAGGACTAAGGGAGAAGAAGAAGACCAAGGGAGATCACTGAGCCTCTCGTGCTCTCTCTTTTCCATCCACTGCATGGCCAGACAATATGAAGATGATTGTCGGTGCACTTCCGGCGAGAAACCTTCAGTGTGCGCCCTATCCACGCTCATATCCACTCCCCACTTGGCTATGCGAACTCAGGGATGAAGGGGGAGGTAGAACCAGCACATGCCTACAAGCAAGAAATGGTGAGAATGCATACCTGAGCCCGACGTCTTCTCCGGCGACGGTGTCTCTTCTAGCTCGAGCTCGGCAGTGCTAAAGGCAACTGGAGGTCATGGGGAGCAACGAAGATGGTGAGTGGAGGCTCGGAGGTCTAAGGGTTAAGTCTTTCGTGCATCTCAATCCTATCTCCCACTGCATTGGCAGTCGCAACGGAGAACACGGGTTGGAGGCAGAGAAGGGAGGCTGCCGACGCATCTTCTCCCCATGCACACCTTCCTCACCTCTTGACTGTGCAGGCTCGTGGAAGAAGAGAGAGGGCTGGACCGATGCAAGAAGAGAACATGGACACGTGCATGCAAATGGGATTGGGAGCTCACCTGTGCCGCGTAAATTCGTGGGAGGACGTCGTCGACTGAAGGCTGGCAATGGTGGCCTCTCCACTGCTCGATTCTCCCTCCCCTCTAGCCTCTTTTCTTCCAGCTAGCAAGGGGAACTAGGCTTCGCAAGCTCGGGCATGCATCGGAGTCACCAGCACTTCTTCTCCGATTGGAAATCCTCTCCTTCAAATTTCACGACCGCCGGGCGTCGTGGTCGGAAGTGGCTGTTGGCAGTGACTCTGATGAACTAGAGGAAGAGCGGCTGGAGAGAACGGTGGTTGGCTTGATGGCAAGTGAGGAAGAGATGAAGGGCTTGGAACTGAGATTCCTCCGGAGAATACGTAGGAAGTGTTGCCGTGCCTCCCCTTGTTGCCCTCCTCCTAACCAGTAGAAAAGAAGGAGAGAGAGAGAGAGCCCTGGAACCAGTAGTGAGTCCTTTTGAAAAGAGCCCCCCCATGCAGGTGCCTTAATCTCTCCTTATATAGGGAGGTGCTCAGCCCATAACAACCCCTCCAAGACACCACTAACAAACCTAACAATCCACTAAAAACCACTAACAAATCTTAACAACATCATAACAAACTTAACAACCTAACCACTTAATAACAAACTAACAACCTCCTAATTAATTTACTGACAAACTCTAGCAACCGTATAACAAACCCAAGAATGTTTGACAAAGTGGGCTCAAAATGGGCTTTGCTGGGCCTGGGCTTAGGGTGCAATTAATCTATAGGTTATTAGCTTGGATTGTTGGATTTACATGGGTTTGACTAGGCTTGAAATATAACTGGGGTTTAGAATTTGGTTTGGTGAATTAATTGATCCATTAGAGTTTTAGATTGAATCAGAGGTTTGGGCTAGTTCTATGGGTAAAGCAATGTGAAGATGTCTAGTTGGCTTTGGTTATAATGATTGAGAATCCAACAACCACACTTCCACTCAGCAAAGACTACCTATAATCCTGCAAAATTGGGGTGTCTACAGCGGTGGCATAGCAATAGTGTAAAAAGGCATGTATTAGCCAAATATGTACAAACAAACAGAACAAGCAAACAAACATGAAGTATATAGACCAAAGACAAGCAAGAAAACCGAAACGAAAGTCAGAATCTGGTTATCCCCAGTGGAGTTGCCAGTTCCTGTGACCATGCCGATGGAACCCTACACGGCTCTCCTAGGTGCGTGGAAGAACACGAGAAGTCCCGATACGGTTACGACGAAGATGGTGAATCTGGAGAAGAAGACTAGGCTTGGAAACACCAAGGAAAGATAAGAAAAGGATAAAGAAAGGAGTCGCCACTTAGTTTTTTAATGCAAAGACAAGGAAAACCAAATACAAAGGAAAAACCAAAAGAAATTAAGACAAAGAAAACATATGCATGCTTCATGCCTAATAGATATAGTACACAAATGAATGCAAGCCAGAGAAAGGGTAAGGATTCTTATTAAGCATGGAGAAGGGTAAAGTATCCCCATGAGCCTGAAGAAATCTGTCTTTCTAGGTTTCTTGCTTACTAAAGGTCTATGTGTGTATGCTTGTTTATTCTGAATACAAATGCTTAAGATGACTGCAAAAACATGCCAAATCAAAGAGAGAGAAAATGAATAAAAGAAAAAAAGATAATTCAAGGGACAATGTAGGCATTGCAAATGCCACTTTACTATATGCCTATGGGCGATGAGGAAAATCGAGAATACTCCGAAAGCATCACGTAAATCAGCAGAAACTCGAAGAAATCCGAGAAAATCAAATTAGAGAAAATAATCCTCATTTGGGTCAATGTCGGCATTGTTAAGCCTGTTAATGTACGCCCTCGAGCGATGGAAAATCAAATCAAATCAAAAATCGTAAAAGTCGGAACTGAGAAACAATGGAAAAATCAAGCTTGAAATGAGTTAGAAATGCGTGCACAGTGCGAGGAAGAAGGCATGAGAAAATGTGCATAAAAAATGGGAACAAAATGTACAAAATGCATGTGTGAGTGAAAAAAGTAATTTCCAGGGGCTTTTGTGGAAAATTCACATGTTCTGAGTGAAAACAAAAATTCTGAGGCTAAATCATCAAAAATACATAGGAAAACACATTTTATGTAATTTCGAAGAAATTAGGGGTCAAATGTGCAAATCTGTGCATTTTTGATCGAATTCAAGATTCTTAAGGTTCAATACGCAATTTTGTAAGTAAAACATGTATTTGATGCAATTCTGAAGAAATTTAGGGTTAAATGTGCAAGAAAATGGTCTTAAGTTTAAAAAAAAAGAAGTTTAGGGACTGTTATGCAATTTCTCCAAAGAAAACATGTATTCAATGAGAAATCAGTGAAATTTAGGAGCTAAGATGCAATTTTTGAACACATTTGAGTGTATATTTAAATTCCCAGGGTTTAATTTGTAATTTAAGCAGAAAAATATGCATTCATAACTATTTTAATGAAGCTTAAGGTTTTAAATCCAATTTTTGAGTACATTTGAGTAAATGTTTGAATATCTAGGGTTTAATTTGTAATTATGCTCAGAGTTTTTTATGCAAAATTCTGGACTTAAATGTACAAAAATAATTCTGAGGGTTTTTTATGAAACTTTAAAGTTTGGAAAACATTAACAAAACTTTATAGGGGTCACACTGCAATTCTACAAAGCAAATCATTATTAAAATGTTTTAAAATCTTATGCAGGGGCTTAAGTGCAAAAACTAAGGACCTAGATGCAAGAAAGGAAAAGGAGCAGAAGTTTTTATTAAAAGAAACTTAAAAAAAGACACGACGGTCGCCAACGACCGCATGTCATCGGCGATGGCGACTGGAATGCGATCCCAGGCCCTCTCGAGGCTTGATCTGGCATTCAATCGACCGATGAGCAAGAGGAGAGGAAGCGAAGAGGATTTGATGGTTCTGATGAGGCTTCCACCTACTGGAGGTGGCTGCCCACCTCCCTCGCCGTCGATGCGGCTCCGGTGACGGCGTCGGGGATGGAGGTCTTGGAGGCTACAGCCTAGTTAGACCTGTTAAATGGATCGTGTTGTGTACCTATCGTGTCGTGTATAAACATGTATAATATACATATATGTTAAACCCAAACACGACCCATTTAATTATCGTGTTTCTAATACTAAACCCAAACACGAATTGTCTGTTAGCGTGTATACACGACATGACCCGTTAAGTACACGTTTAAGTGAATCGTGTCATTTTGACACGATAACGATCCAATTGACACGAGTACACGTTTATTACACGGTTACACTTTTAATACAAGATTACACGTTTAGTATACGTTTAACATTTACACGTTTTGTACACGTAGAAAAATCAAAGACAAATCAATAAATCATCAAACCAAGCATTCAACAATATTTCACAAGTTCCATTGTTCCATATGTTAATATCATAAGTCTACAACATATTATAAACATCTACTATTCAAAATAATGAAAGTTATAATCTACTTGATTAGGTAACGTGTACTTATCAGGTTTTTTTACCTTAGACACGAAAACGACCCATTTAATAATCGTGTCTACCAGATAGACACGATAAGTACACGAGACATGATATGGGTAAACTCAAATACAGTTATATCATGTCGTGCTCGTGTCGTGTTATCGTGTCGTGTCAGAAATTGACACGTCTAGGCGTAGTGGCTCTGAGCCTCCGGAGGGTTGAAGATGAGGAAAGGAAGCTTTTCCTCCATCCAGAGGCTTGAAACACTCAGCTCTCTCAACCTCCGATCTTCTTGTAGCAGTGCTCTAGCGACGACAGTGGTGGAGGTGACTCGGGGACCGATTCCAGGTCTTGGTGGCTCCAGAGGCTTGGGGGTGTGCTGTGGAAAGTTTCCCCGGAGTCAGCGGATCGTTGCGAAGCATGGAGCGCTGATCGCGTTTACTGTTCATCGTTTTACACAACGACGATGACGGAGCTCGACTTCGGCAAGTGGCTTTCGGTGGCCTCCAGAGTGGTCGTCGCAGTGCTCCAGTAGGTGGAAAAGCACGAGGGGAAGAATCATGATTACACCACACCCTCAGGGACCTTGAATAGCCCTGTGAATCCTCTCCCCACCTAGCCTCACTAGAAAACACCTTAGCGACCTACCAGATCCGAAATCCTAGCCAGAGAACCTCCTTCTTCTACTAGAACAACTCCAGTGAGGTAGAGGAAGACCTAGGGGAAGAAATGAAAGAGAAATGGGCTCTGATCAGTGGCTTACCTGAGTTGGCAGTGGAGGAGGTCACCGGAGACCGTCAAAGCTCTCCAGAGAGATGATTGGAGCTGCCTAATCTTGAATTCTTTCTCTCTCCGAGCTTCCCCTTTGATTTGAGACCTTTCTGGTTGCTTTAGTTGAGAAAAAATAACTTGGGGGCTCTTTTTTTGGATTTTTCCAAGTTTTTCTCTCCTTTTTCTCCTCGCAAATGGGTGGTATTTATAGGCTTGCAAATGGATGGGTAGGTTATTATAAGTGGTTATGATTAGTTATAGGTTGTTGGAAGTTGTTAAAAGTTGTTATTGTTAGAAATATTAACATTAATTTTGATGATTATTCATTTGTGCTTATTTTCATAAATATTATAACGTGAAAAAGATTTAGAAGTCTTAGCATGAATTCAAAAATTACA
>JAMKQA010003357.1:0-21683 GCA_024699735.1 Posidonia australis
CCCTCAACAATGTTGTGAAAGGATTGAGAAGCCATCTAGTAGATAGTTAGTCTATTTCTAGATAACAAGGCTCTGATACCAATTGTAGGATACTAATGCTTCTCTAGAGGGGGGGTGAATAGAGATTTTCCGGTTTTAATTTACTCTTTGGAAATTATTATGCAATCTTGAAACTATTAAAAATTTAGCACATAAACATTCAATCACAAAGACACAAAGATTTATAGTGGTTCAGCCAACCCTGGCTTACTCCACTTCTCAAGTTCCCCACTTGAGACTTAACCCTAAATTCAATAACTTAGAATGTTACAAGCTACAAATAATACCTTGTTGTACACTTGTATCTCGAATTTCTTTCTCATTCCTGGAGAACCTCGGATTGCTTTGAGAGAGAGAGCTTTGGAGCACTTGGATCTTTGCTCTTGCTTGCCTAGAAAAGATGTTGGAGCACTTGGAGCTTAAAGCAAAGCTTGAATCGAAAAATTAATACTCACTTTTATTACTCAATAGAATATAACAATATGAAGGAGTGGGTGAGTTTAAAGCTACATATGGACCTCCATTTATAATGATACAAGTTTGTTTAATAGGGTCTAACGACTAGTAAATCTGTAATTTTCTGACAGAAGATTCGATATGTCAAAATTGATCGGTCGACCGAAATCTACAACAGTCGGGACAAAACGGAATGCCGAAAATATTTCGGTCTGCCGAAATACCATTTTGCTCCTGCGGTCCTTGATTTTCGGTGTGCCGCTTGATCTGTCGAAATTCTCTGAAACGGTATGTCGAAAATAATCGATCAATCGTTTTTCTGGTAGCTTTAATTCCTTTGAATTTCGGTGCTCCGATTAATACCCTGATTCGGTATACCGAAAAATTTCGGTATGTCGATTTGCATATAAGCTAAAAACATCTTCTATCTTTGCACATCAGTCCATTTACATTAAGATTATAAATAACTGAATATTATTCCATTGTAAATGATTTGTATATTCAATACCTGAGTATTTCATATTTTCTTAAGTAATTATTTATAATTAATCATGTCATTTGTTATCATCAAAATATACTTAAGGATTTTTTCAACAAACATTATGTCCCCTAGCTACAGTAGGCTCCATACTGTTTACCATCTACGAGACAATAGCAGCAGCATCTGCGAACCAGTCATCGTATGTGGTATCCTTACTATTTGAGGGTGGTTTGGTGAGATGACTGAGTTTTCTATATGCAACAATAAATGTCTCAAAACTTTGTGACCAGAGTAAATAATTCTTGCCATTCAATTTTTCAGATGTTCCACTGAGATTCTTGACAAGGGATTCACGTGTAGTCATAATAATAGAATAATATAAAGTCTGAATTTTCAGAAACTATGGAGGAAAAAATTGATTAGATGATTATCCATCGGAAAACACGAAGCAACCGCCTGTCGGGAACATCACGAAAATTGATTAGATGATTATCCGTCGGAAAACACGTAGCAACCGCCTGCCGAGAACATCACGACGCATTCCAGAGGCTTAAACACCGGTGGATATCATGTATCCACCTACGAACAACGAAAACAGGAGATGAAGAGGCCTAACACATGGCCTAACTACTGAATGGAGTACATACTAGGGTTGAACAGTCCTTTCCGACGAGGAGACGGAGCCACCGATGCCTACTGGAATGGCAACCGACAGCAAGTGGAAGGGGAATTGCCAACGGAGGAGGCAGGAGAAAGTCTAAATGGGGCCGCTAGTATGAAGGGAGGGGACAGGAGGCGGCGTCAGACTGTGGGCTAACCGACAAAGGGGGATGCTGCGACCAGACGACAAGAAGGCAGGGAGGTTGGTCGGCGATGGCTGCTGCTCCTTCCTCTCCTTTTTTTTTTTAAGGTTAATAAACCTAGGCTCTAGATACCATGTTAATTAGGGCAAAAATAATCTCTATTGTTATTGACAAAGAGAAAGGAGTACATATATATATAATAGGTAGAGAAACCCATACACTAAATGCATATCCAGTTACCCATTAACCTATATACCAAGGATATATAATACGAACTATAACTTTAACACATCCCATAAGACAAATTTCTTAAAAAAGATCTAAAGCATACTTCCTTTGAGACAATGCCATCAGTTCCTGGTATAGGCAAATTCAGTGTCTAAGAAATACTAAGATTTTCCTATATCTTTAGTAACAAAATACGCCTTCAAGTATTCTTTAGTCTCTTAAATCCCTATAGTTTCACTACTTGTTAATAAGACATCATTTGCATATACCACCACCAGAATAACACAACCACTATCAGTCCATCTATAAAAGACAGATTGATCGACGACACAACACTAAAAACCACTAACTGTGACTATACTATTGAACTTCTCAAACCATACACAAGGACTTTGTTTGATATCATAAATAACTTCCCTAAGCAAACACACAATCCACCTCCTGAGCAATGTGCCCTAAAGGTTGCTCCATAAACACCTGTTCAGTCAAGTCACGATCTAGGAAAGCATTCTTCACATTTGGTTGACGAAATTTCCAATATTGGTTTACGACAATAAAAAGAAGAATCAGTATAGATTTCAGTCGAGCAACAAACCATACTCTTATGTAAATCTACGTATAACTAATCGTGCTTTGTACGTATCCACAACACCATCTGATTTATATTTGATAGTGAACACCTACCTGTAAGTGACTATATTGGTTCTTTCAGGGCAAGTAACTAGATCCAAGTGTCGTACGACACCACTGCATGCATTTTATCATCCATAACTGCTTTCTAATGAGTGATAAGAAAGGCTTCTTGGTAGTTCTTGGAAATGGACTCAGAAGAAATAGACAAAGCAAAAGTGTGAAAAGAGGGATAAAGATTATCATCAGAAACAAAATGTGAAATAAGATGAGCTATGGTGGAACATGTACCATTTCGTAGAACAATAAGAATGTCTATGTCAGTAGGTCGTAGATCTGCAAACATGAAGAGTGACTCAATTGAAGGTGGCGGAGGAAACTTCAGGCGATAGGAATATACCTTTAAGGGATAAGTTTCTCCCTATTCCACAATAAGTGGGTCTTTAGCAGCGCTTTCACATGACTCAATAGGAGAAACAAGAGGAACATTGTCTGACCTAGAAACATTATCCACAAAGTAATGCCAAAACTCGAAAAAGGTAATGTTTGTAGCCACAAAATGTTTACAAGTGAATCAATATATCCTCTTTGTGTGCGAGAGTATCCAATAAAAACACATTTAGTAGAACAAGAAGACAATTTATCAAGGTTTGGAGACAAATCTTGAACAAAGACAACACATCCAAAAACCTTTAAAGATAAAGAGAAAGGTCCACATCAAGACGTAAACGTCTGAGTGGGATCTCACTCTCAAAACGTTTATGAGGTAGGACATAGTAAGCTGACCATAAATATTTTGGAACACCAATCTACAACATAATGGTGCAAATTACATACATAATATGTTGATGTTTACGTTTCACCATACCATTTTACTGAGATGTAAGAGGACAAGTAATCTAATAAATAACAACCAAAGACTTACAATAATTTTGAAAACCAAATTAAACAAATTCCAAAACATTATGAGTTTGAAAAGCTTTGGAAGTAACAGAAAGTTGATTTATTATTTCTGCAAAAACGTTTTTGACTATATTGAAGACACTAACTCTACCACTCAACAGATATACCCATGAAACACGAGAAAATTATCAATAAATACAATATAGTATCTATGACGAAACACAAATGAAGTCCTAGCAAGACGCTACACATCACAATACACTAAATCAAATAGACTTTGACTACTAACAATATATAGACGATAATAAGTAACAAGGTGATGCTTACCTAACTGACATAACTCACACTCGAATGAAGAGAAAGAAATCCACAAAAACGCCTGTTGAAGTTTTCGATGAAACAAATGGCCGAAGCAAAGATGCAACAAAAAAGATAAGTCAAATGTGGAAGTGATGTAAGTCCCTGAGGTAGCTCATCCTAAACCAACACGTATATTTCATATCCTCGCTCACGTTCCAAAGCAAACCTCTTCTTCCTTTACAAATCCTGAAAGATACAATGGAAAAGGAAAAAGGTTGCATAATAAAGTAATTGTTTAGTTATAGTACACTAATAGACAACAGGTTAACTAGAAAGTCAAGAACATAAAAAACTTTATCTAACATTATTTGAGAGGAGACATCAACAGTGCCTTGCCCAAAAACGTAACAAGTGTGGCCATTGGTTATGGAAACAAATCAAATATTAGTTAATTGGGACAAACAGGTAAAGAAATCCCCATATGTGAGGAGGCACCATAGTGAACGGTCTTTAGAGACTAATAAAACAGTAGTACCTGAGGTAGAGGTAGTGACAACTAATGCCATGACAGAAGTTTGATGCTCTTGAAATTGAAGGAACTTTGCATACTCATCTTAAGGTATGGACACTATCGGAGTGACTGTTGATGATAATGTAGGAGAATTGACACAGGCCCACTCTGATTTACCAAAACTTGTCCCAACACCAATCAAATCTATGACTGGTCCAACCACAATGCTCAAATCAACATCGCCCCCTTTCATTAGCACGACCACCTCCCTTGACTATACCATGACCACGAGTAGCAACCATAATCGATCGATCTGAGACTGGAGCTTACGTTGTAAAGTGCAGCCGTTATAAAGAGAGGAACGAAAGCACCAACAAAAGTTGAAGCGTTGACAGAAGTTGAAACATCGATGAAAGCCAAGGCGTCAACAAACGAGGAGGATGACACTTGCAAAGAGACACACTGAAGCTTATAAAAAAAAGCTTGGCCCCCTAGTGGTAGCATTGCAAAAGGTTAAGTGAGGGAGGACAGTGTGCGGAGTGACAACGTGAGGAGGTCGTGGTTAAGGGAAAGAAAGAAAGATGTCACCGTCGACCTTGTGTCGAAGGTATGTAATGGTCCGAATTTGAGAATCTCTGATGCGTTTTACTGTTTCAATAAAGGCTTTGAGAAGAAGATGAATGATACATTGTGTTGTTTGGTTGATTGTTGAAAAAATAAATAAATAGTGGTATTGAAGGTTGATTTCATGTATTTAAATGAAGAATATGATTTTGGGTTCAGTTTTGTAGGTTAGGTGGGGGGGTCATGTGTGGTTGAAGGAAGAAGACAAAGATTTTGTGTTTTTATCCTTGTATTATTGGATTACCGATACAAACTTGATATAATGATTTATATTTTACTGAAACAACCACAAATCTTCTTAATAATAACAATACTTTATTTTGAGGATAAAAACGATAGAAGTTTTGTAATTTACAATTCAATTTTGAAAATTTACAGTTGGACCCACAAGTACTATGTTTGATGTTATGTTTTAATAAAATTTCATACAGGTCCTTAAAAAATTATGGTTTGGAGTAATTCCAAAAAATTTGGATTTTTGTTTGGATAACATGGAAAAAGACTTAGAATTGTAGCTTATTTCTTGATGAAAGACATTTTGCAATTTTTTTATTAAGTGTTTCATATTCTAATAAAAGTTCTTATATTAAATGTCTTATGCCATGCATTTCCTATTATGTTATCATTATTGCATTTGGATCTTAGATAGTGTTGTAATGTTTCTAAAGTATCTAACAATTTCACAGTAGCTCAAGATTTGTAGTCAAATTATGAACAAAAACTGATGAAACAATTATATAAGGAATCTTGCATTTATTGTTATCAAGTATAATAAATTTTTACAATCAAGTCCTTTCATTTATGAAGAGCTAAAGATTAGTCTATTTAGATGGAAAGGATAAAAGTGCAAGTGCCACTCACAATAAAACATGAGAGATAGAGAACAAAGTCTTGACATATGAATCTTCGATGTAATGACTCTAAGGAGGATGCACTGATCTGACAAGGTTTAGTGTTGGATCTTATGTGAATCTAGTAACAACGTTAAGACTATAATACTCAGATTTGATGTCTACTGACAGACACAGATTGGTACAAAAGGTCTTCACTAATGGACCCAGCATGAAATAGAAAAAGTAATAACATAAGTGAAGATGAGTTTTATGCCAACTGGAAGACTGTGTTATACCATTCGTGGGTGGTTCAAAGAATCCACTAAAAGACTGGAAGAAAATGAAAGTGAGAAATAAAATTTGTAATTTTGTCATAAGTTTGCTTAAATCTGTGTTAAGCTAGAATCCCACATGCATACTCAATTTTCTTAAACTCATATTGTGTTATTATTTACTACAGGTAATTAGGAATCCTAGAGAAGCATTACTGAGGTGTTGCATGGTACATAGAGTGGCTCAACCAAATACACATGGGACCAAAAGAATTTAATTTAACATTGTTATTTTTATTTAAGGCATGTAGTAACTATGTACAGGACAAAGTTCAAAAATGTAACAAATATATTGGTACATTATTGTTCTTTTTTATCTGTTCGTTATGTTTACACTTACACAGAGTATTTGTTGTGGCTTCCGTTAATCTGTGCGGGTGTGGACATTGCACATTGAGCAGTAGAAATCCACAGAACCTTGGAGAAGGTAATGTGTAGATTGGGAACTGTATAAATAGGCAGCCATAGCTAGCTCATCCCTATATTGTCTCATGTTACTGACATCGACAACCAACGACAGATAAACATCAAATTCATCTAATAGTTCTCTCAGAATGGTGTAATGATCTAGAACAAAACTATCTCCTTTACGAAGGATGAAAATCTACACATAAATCTCAAACATGGATAACACAAGTTCACGCACAAACGTGGTCAACACGTGTCCATACACAATCACCGTAGAAGACCTTCCCCCCTTTAGTCGGCAATAATAAAAAAAGACGAAGTCTTCCGCAAGGACGAGAAAGGCTTTGGGTGGTTAAGGGCAAATAGAGTTTGCAACTTCCACACGTATAAGGGAAGAAGATTTCTATTGTTGTTAGGATTCTCGTGGATTCACCTTATTCCACAAATCTTCTGTGTCTTCTTCCTCTTGTCGTCGACTAGTATTTTCGTGATTGGGCAGTTTGATCCTGCTTCTTATGGCTTCCTTTGCCAATCGGAGTAGCTAGGTTATCATCCTTTGCTAGTTTGCCCAATGACAGTTCCTATGCGAGTTGCTATTACCAACGATGATGGCTTTTGTCTTGCTATTGTTGTCGACAATTCTATTCCCTCTTCTTTTTTCCCCCCTGGTCGATCTCTAAACCCTAAGCTCTGATAACACATGAGAATAAACAAAGGAAATCATCACAAAATGAGGGGGGAATTACATATTTATGAGTTATCATGTAAATGAATATCTAATAATCCATTAACCCACACAAACACAATAAACCTAACAATAATAATAAGTCTAACATCTTTCATGCAATAACATTAAAAGTAATTAAACAACAATAGCAATTTGACTAAGTCAGATACCTCATGTCGTGCTAAATGATCTAATTCCTTAGGTGAGCAAGGCCAAAGGTCCATGAAGCTATAGCGAGCAACTACGTCCTGCAAAGAACCTTCTACGGTTGCATCTTCACCTGACCTAGAGACAGCCTCCTTTTTTCTTTGTTCCACCTGTCAGGGAAAGATGAGAAAAGGGTGGGAATCCAATAAACTTACACTGATGCGGATTTAAAGAGACATGCTTCAATTAATAAAATATGGTGAAAGAACCGAAAAACCCTTTTCATCCTGATTCCACAATAGAGGAAAACTATACAAACATCAGCAGACTGTAGGACAAATATAGCTTTTAGAAGTGCAGATTGAAATGAAATGGGTAATCAGAGCTGAGAAAAAACTGTCTAGAAGTATAACCTTTAGCAGCAAGTCGCTAAACTTTATACCCCATGCTTTTGATTTATTGTCTCAATAATGAAAGTCAAACAATACAGAAAGATTGGTCCTTACTGAGTTATTATAGATATGAAGAGTATGATAAATTATAGACCAAGGAAAAAAACATGCAAGTGTTATCTTTAGCAATATTTATATTGAAAAGCAGTTGTTTTATATTATCTCAATCAAAATACATAAACTACATGCCTTCAACAGGCTTGCAAGATCTCCATATGTTTGTTCAAACTGTTGAAATCGCTTCCAGACCTGCATGTGTTAAGGTAGAAATTAGAATTAGAATGTCAACAAACTTGTGCATTTACAAAAACAAATTCCAGCATTAAGCTTACACAAAATCAAGAGTAAACACAAGCAACTCCATACAAAAGAATTAAATGCATCAAATGCTTAATTTATTTTAGATGTCAGTGAAGAAATTTTATTAAGATAAATTGAAATGAAGAAAAACAAAAACAAAAAACAATGTCCGTATCAAGATGATAATAGCAAGCACTTGAGAAGGTCCTGAACAAAAATATTAAAGAAAAAGGGAGAAAGCTAGACAAAAAATTCTCCAAATAACAATGACAAAAACAGACCCACTACCAAACAAAATTCCCACACTTCATCACATCCTCAGCTTCCAGAATACCTCTCCAAACCCAAGAAGTTCTTCTACAATGCTCCCCCATTGAACCCATCAATTTACCTTTGTACCATTATCCCAAAATGATTTGCAGCCATAACCAAAGTCCATCATCACCATCTTGATGCAGTATCCATATCCATTTACCAAGCAGTGATAAATTGCTAGACCTAAAATCTCATAATCCAATCCCACCTTTCCTTAAACAACACACTTTGTTCCAAGCCACTCGATGAAAACCTTTTTGTTCCTTTTTGCCACCTTTCAAAAGGAATTTTGCCACGATACTTTCTAACTTCTTTGCCATAAAAATCGGTATCCAGAAGATCGATAGGTAATAAATAGGGAGATTGGTTATTTATCAAACCTTTCCACAATTGGATTCCAATCTTTATTCCTCAATCCGCCACCACTCAAAGGTAACAAAGGTGCTTGAAGGGAAAAGTCTCAACCTTGTAGCCCAGAAATTCTGCCTCATTTTGAAGAACTTGGACCTCAGCACCAACACCAATCACTATACACTAGTGAAAATTAACAAACAGCCCTGTAATCACGCCAAAAAGTCCCAAACAAAGGTCAAATTTACAACTTGTTCATGTGCAACCCCACATAAACTAAGGTGCCGTCTGCATGCTGAAGATAAGGGACCAATTTCTGCCCTCTTCCAGGGCAAAAACCTTGGAGCAAACCACTTCTTTTCGCTTTTATACACAGTTGGCCAAAAATTTCTGCTACCGATGAGAATAATTAAAGAGAGAGCAGGTCTGCCTAAGTCCTTGACCACAAAGGAAGTCAAGCTAACACAAAATCCCACCAATCTCTCCACTTCCTACTGAAATCCATATAGCACATAACCTCCACAAGCCAACTACAATTTACAATATCATGTAGCTTCTTCATATCTAATTTCCACACCAACCTAGAATCCTTTGCCTCATTCTAGCCTCAATACATTCAAGTGCAACTAGAAATCCATCCAGAATTTGGCAACCTTGCACAAAAGTATATTGGAAATCATCAATAAGCTTGTTTATCGAAGGTTTGAGCCTCTCTGCACTGCATTTGGCAACAATGTTGTAAACTCCATTGACCAAGCCAACAGATCTGCCAACAATTTTGAAATCCACAATATCAATTGATCCAGGCTTCTTTAGAATCAGAGTGATGAAAGTGGAATTTGCAAAGCCAATATCACCACCATTTGAGAAAAAGTCATTCATCATTGCTAAATTCCACCTGGAACAGATTCCAATATTTTTTGAAAGATCACCATTGAAAAACCATCAGGACCCAACACCTTGTCAGTTGTCACCCACCATCATGAAAATAACTTTCTTTACTTAGCCTTCAGAAAAAGTATTTTCAATCTCCTCTGCTTACAGCACAAATAATTGTTTAAATTGCAACCCACTCAAGCTTTCATTTAACTGTACTCCCAACATGGCCTTGAGAAGTTCTGTGGAAAACCTTTTCATACCAATACTGATCTCTTCTTTTTCGGGCATAAGTATTCCATCAATGATAACAGGTCCCATAACGTTCATGCCTCTTCTCCCATTTGCCATTCTACGGAAAAGCTTGGAATTTCTATCCCCTATTTTTAGCCACAAAGCCCTTGAGGACTGTCTCCATGCAACTTCTCTCTTTTAAGCCAAACATCCAACTGTGTCTTCAAAGATTCTCTGGCCACTCTATCTTCTTCAAAACACATTGTTGAGGCTTCCTTAGCGTTCAATTCATCAATTTTACCCCAAAGTTTTTTTGAAGCTCTGCCATTCCATGTCCATTTTTTGATGTTTTCTTTTGGCCATTTGAGCTTGATGCAAAATCTTCCAGTCAATCCCCTAAACAAGCCATCAAAACATTCAAAGTCAAACCACACTAATCCAAATTTCCATGGTCAGGGACCCCAATCCACAGAGTCTTCGGAAGCTAGCAACAGTGGTTTGTTATTTGATTTGATTCTAGAGGCACAATTGACTTTGGTGCCCACCACTTATCATCCCAACCATATGATACAAATACATTGTATAGCATGGCAAGAGACAGATCTGCACAGAGATTGCACCATGTAAATTGACATCCAACAATCGATAAATCAATCCACTCAAGATCTCTGATAATGTCATCATACTCCCTCATGCTAGAGGTTATCCTGGCTGAATTCCCAAGTCTGTCCTCGGTAAATGTCACAATGTTAAAGTCACCCCAACAAGAAGCCTTTCAATACCCAACTATTCCAGCTGAACTAATCCCAAATAGCCCATACACATTCAGAACTCCCCAATCAATATTGTCAACATGGTGACGCAAAGTCACAAGCCAGCCAAAGGTAAAACAATATGATTCGTGCACACAAACAGAGGCCCATCCAACATAGTAAGCAAGCCCCATGCAGCGTCTGTTGACAGTTTAAAAGCAGACTCATCAAAGGAATTACCACCCACAAAGCGATAGACCACTAAATTAACTGTTTCAAGCTTTATTTCCCGAAGACACACCACATCAGGTAAAGAGGTTTAAAACCGTAGAACAAACCATTCTGCATTTGTCCCTGTCTCTCCAACCTACAATCATTCCAGAAAAAGAATCTTCATGAGCAATCACTTGATTGCAAACACCCACCAATCTCCATTCTCTAATTCTCATCTCAATTAAATATGGCACACCTCATTTCCTGTATTTACTGTATTTTTTCATGGATTAATCTCAATTGAGACCTCCACCAACCTCCTTGCTCCATTTCTCATCTCAATTAAATATGGCACACATCATTTACTGGATTTATCAGAGGAAAACCTAGAGCAAGGTCATGTTCAATCAGGTAGTTATCCAACCAAAGGTATACATCATCCACTTCACTCACATCCCTCATAGCTCTTATTCACTCTTTTTTTTCCTCTTATACACCACCACTTCCTTATCCCCAGTCCATTCTCTCTCACTTCCATTCCCATTAGAGCTAACCCTTTCCCCTGTGACTTAATTTAGAACTCCTTTGCCAACTCTATCAAGTGTACTGTCCTTTGCAAACTCTATCACTTGTTGAAGCGTGCAAAAGTTGAAGACTAGGAGAAACAGGAAAAGTATGACAAATGAAAGTATCAGAAGAGTCAAAATAAGAGAAGTTCGTAATACAACCATCTTCGACCATTGTTGTCTTCCACATTACATGGAGTGTCGACATCTCATCCACACCATTCATTGCACAAGCACCAATGCAAGAGGAGATCAGGGAAAGACTGTCAGATTCCGGATGAGAGAAATTTCGCTGGCTCCATTTCCCATGTATGCCAACCTCACTTGAAATTCCTTGCAAAGCCTGCTGTTGATCGACATTGCTGGCCTCTTTGGAATCTGGCAGCAATAGCCTATTCACATCACAATCAGGATGCCAGAAAGGGATGTGGAACCCCAAAGAAGCCCAAGAGGCCGTCAAAACATACCCCAAGAAGAAGATTTCAGTCACTCATCTTAACCCTGACAATAAGAAAATCCAATCAGCAGTCATGAACCCATCAACCTTTCTTCCTGATCTGCCAAGTACTCCACCGACCATCAACGATGCCAGACCATGTCCACCCAACTCACCCGAAAAATCAGGAAGAGAGCACAACAGGGAGGCACTGACACCCTTCTTCACAGAGTTTGATGAAAGGCGGCTGCAGAAGCAGCAACTCTACCTTCTGAAGTGGAGGCCCCAGTGGGTCACCAGACAAGAGGAGATGCCAGCGATAAACCTCCCTGGACAACTGGAGTAGATGGGTCCCTGCTGATTGTTACTGGAGAAGATGCAGGGGTAGCCTCAGCTGAGAAGAAGACAGTATGGCTCCTGACCTGCAAGATCCAGATCTGAATAATGGGCCACCATTTGATTTACACACACATGAGCTGAGGCTTGATTCGCATGCACGTGAGCTGGAGCTTTATTTACAGACCAAAAATGAAGAGGGCTGACAACACATTGTCTGGGAATCTCAACCATGTCATGTACAACATTATCCCCACCTTGCATCACTCTTTGGTTTCCTTCCAAGGCATTTAGATTTCCAACTGAGTTCTGACCCTTCAAATTTCGAGTTGGCTCGAGTCACCCCCTGCAAAACTGGTAGTCTTCTTCCTCACCATCATCCTGTGTCTCCACTGCCTGCTGGACTTTGTCAATCAACAGACCAAACCACAATGGCCTTGTTTTCCATTCACAGGAACACTTCAAATCACACAATCAGTCCCATGCCGTGAGCCACTTTAATCAGTGAAATTTCATAGGCATTCTTACCCATACAACACACTAAAGTATCCAGTAGTGAATCTGCCTTGACAATATCAATTCTGCCTGAATATGACTCACAGAATATTGTAATTTAGTGGAGAGAGAAGACTGATGAAGAGGAAAATTTAGAGAAATTTCTAACACTGCCAAAAGTAGACGAGTATGGTCAGATTAAACAGCACCAATTCAGGAAGTGTTGAAATTTACGTTAGGATTTTAATAATAATAAGTCTGTATTTGATTGAAGGTGCTGTCATGTGACTAGCATAGAATCAAACGTCGGTTTTGTGTCGGACAAAGATAGGAAATGTGTCGGACATCGGTGGAAATGTCAGTGGAAACGCGGTAAATTTACGGAAGCTCATGGAAATGGTAAAAAAACTTTGAATTTTGATTTGAAACTTTTAGATAAGCTAAAGTAAGTAATAACCTACATCTTAGACTACTTAGATCAACTTCTTCAATATATATCACATAAAAATACAATAGATAGACCTAATAGAAATATCCCGAAGTATAAATAATATATAAAAATACTTAATAAATGTTTAAAAACAAAAAGACTCAAAAACATTACCTTATATATACTTAATACCATGAAGAATGCCATGGTGGATCAAAATATTCTTCCTGTACATCAACCATATTTTGTTCTCGATGAATTTGTTGTCGAATTTGAGACTCTCTCCAGAACACATAGTTGTTCCAAGACATATGATTATAATATGTCTGATATTCATTGATGAAGTAGTGGTATTGTAATATTTACAGTTGTATTAAGAATCCCATTGATGGATATTGAGGAATTATATATACTAGTTGAGGCTATCGAGGGATATAAGAATGACTTAGAGGACGTTCAGGTGGTTGCTTTTCATATTGTGTTGGAGGAGGTGCATAATGAAATAATGAATCCATATCCTATCCAGTTTGTTCACTTGGAGCATAAGAAGATGTAGCTTTTGTCCAATCGCTTTGAGTACTATAGTCTGTTTGCCCAACAGAACTACCTCCATAAGAACTATAATTATAAGGATATCTAGGATCATGAATACTCAAAGAGTCAAGTAAGTCTAACAAAGATCCTTTTGTATGACTACTACAAGAATCTTCATCTAGTTGTTGATCACGAAGACCCCGTCGTCGATAATAAATTTCTGACCGGCCTCCATGATCCTCATCTTGTGTAACATGTGTGAAGGCATCCTCCCCAATAAATGGACTAAGTGGCCTTTATGTCTCTCTCTGTTCTTGTAGCTCTTCTGTTGCAGGTGGGGTTACATCTTTAATGCCACCATCATCGTCGTTTGGTGGTTGTGTGCCATCATCATCATCTGTGCTACTGTCACCCCCTAAGTCTGGAGTATGTCCTCTACATCAATGCCCATTTCACTAGAAATTCTAGAAGATGGTCTACCTTCTTCTTCATCTAGAACTGGTTCTCCATTTTCTTGCAACCATTGAAGTATAAGATCATCTTCTTCGTCCTCGTTATAAATATATGCAAGATCTATTGGGTCCATGTAATCTTTTTCTTCTCCCTCTTTAATATATTTTATTTTTAGCCGCATGTTATAATGCACAAATACCAAGTCATTCAACCTTACAGTGCCTAATCTGTTTCTTCTCTTTGTAAGAATAAGGTTGAATGTACTCCAATTTCGTTCACAACCAGATGCTGCAGCTCAGTAATATTCCTTATATTTGGAACATCTGTTCCATTTAACATCCACCATTCACCTGAAATATGATATTTATTTATTAACTATGTTATGAAATAATATTATGAAATAAAAGAAATGATATTAAAAATATTACTTAGAGTCATTGTGTCACGAGAACGTATCGTATGAAACTCTCCAAATGACATAAGTTCATCTCGAAAGTACTTCAATTCATTGAGAGCTTGTACTTAGATATTGACATTGGGCACCAATTTTTGATCACATCTTTAACAGATGTTAATAAATCAGTACGACTGCCAAGTTGATGACTGGACTGGAACCGTGGATTCAAATAATATGCTACATTAACAAAAAAAACTTATTTAGCAAATAATTTTTTAATAAATGAAATATAATGACGAAAATTATGAATGTTCATGTTAAAATGCTTACCAGCTTCATGTAGAAGATGAAAAAGCATGTTAGACCATCTGTCGTCTATAATTTTGAGATATGTCTTAGATGATCTGTATGCTGCATCAGCTACAGCATCCTTCATCAATCTCACTGCCTCATATAAGAAACCCATGGTAGACTTCTTATCACCATCCACCAATCGAAGAACCTTTGAAACTAGTGCCATAATATTTACAACATTTCGACAATTCTCTCAAAAAATGTACATTATTTATAATTGAATTTACTCTCCTACCAATTAGACTTTCACTCTCGTGGTATTTGTACCATTGTGGCGAATTGAATATATACTTCAGTCCATTTCTTTTATCAATCATACTTTGGAGAGTAATATAATTTATTGCAAATCTGGTGACTCCTGGACGAATCAAATCACCACCACAACACTCAGGTGACCTCATTAAAGCTAGTAAAAAAGAATGGTTATAAATGAAATTTGTTACAACCTTGGCATCTTTTATTGTCTTTTCCACCAATTTCGTTTTTCCAAAGTCCTTAAGTATTAAATCAATAGAATGAACTGCACATGGTGTCCAATATGTGTCATACTTTCTCATAATTCTAGAGCCAATCTTTTTAAAGTTACTTCCATTATCAGTCACAATCTGCACCACATTTGCTACTCCCACTTGTTTAATGATTTCTTCGATTTGCTTGTATATGTACTTGTAATCTCTGATAACATCAGAAGCATCAATAGACTTCAAGAAAATTGTACGACCATCACAATAAACCATAAAGTTGATGATTTGTTTCCTTGTGGTACTTGTCCAACCATCACACATGATAGTTACCCCATAAACTGGTCATTGTCGTTTCAAACCATTAATATAAGTTTTTAATTCTTCCTTCTCTGCTTTAAAATACTTGTTCATGATCTCATACTCAGATGGTGCCTTTACTCCTGCACTTTCTTTTGTTGCAACATCAAACATATGTTTCATATAAGGTCCCTTTACTGTTTTTACAGAGATAGCATTGAAAAACATATATTTTACTACAGTTTGACTAACTTTATCTCTGACATTTCCAAACATGTCTTTGATTGTTTTCTATTTTGAGGTTTCTTTTCTAACCGTAGCTGCATTTGGATTGTCGTATCTTTGACTATATGTTCTGAACATTCCAGTAATGCATTTACCTTTATCCTTTTGTGTCATACCACTGCCACTGCCACTGCCACTGTCCTTGTAAGTTCGAGTACTACCTGTCCTATGAAATCTTTCAATTTGCTCTCTATGCCATTCTTCATTTCTAGACTCTATTACTGATCTTCTAAACATTTCTCTTTCCTCTAAAATGGTACAGTCTACAGGATAAATCATATCATCATCTGAATTCGATATGGGAATAACACCAGAAGTATCTTCATTGAAGAGAATCTTGTTGACCCTTTCTTCTCTTCTCTTTTTGTCATTTTTCTTTGCTTTAATGTTCTTTAATAGTTCTCTCATTTGAGCAGAAACTACAGATAGACACGATTTACATTTAGCTACATTACTCTATCCACTAGTAAGGTGTTGTTTTAATCTTGTTATTCTTCCACTCTTCATTTGCTTGTCACAATATTTACATTGTGTTTTTTTTTTATCATTGTCAATAGGATATCCATGTAACCAATCTAGATCTTCTGATTCAGCTACCCTAATATCACTACAACCTCCACTACTTTCAGATCCTGAGGAATTTAACATTATAAATGCTGAAAATAAATGATATTTGTCATTAATTTAATGAAATAATGTATTTAAATATTTTCTGATTTTTTACATGTTATAGTGGTTTCTACAATTATTCCTGATTTTTTTTCATATTTTCTTGATTTTTTAATTAATTATGAAATATTCTGATTTTTCAAATAATTATAAAGAATTACTAATTTATATAATTATATATCAAATTATTAACATTAAGATTCAAAATAATAAAATAAACTTGAAAAAAACTTTAAATCTATGCATTATTATGGTAGATCTAACTAAAATCTAAGTTTATACTTTATATCTAAGATTGCATGTGAACTTTAAAAAAAGAATTTAAGTGAGAGTTGTTTTAAACAATACAATCTTGTTGTTGTAGTATAACATAAAAGTGGTACAAGAATACTAAAGTAGTAATATTAAGTATGGGATAAGTATTAATTAAAGATAAAAAATTAAATCAACAAATGAAATTAGAAAAGTCTTCTAAATTACAAATCACGCAAAAAGTCATGAAATTACATGTAAAAATCTAAGATCTAACAAATTGAAATACACCAAGTATAATTATTCCTAATTTTTACAATCATTCTTGATGTTTTTTAAATTTTCCTGATTTTTAAATAAATTATGAAATATTCTTATTTTAAAAAAATTATAAAAATCTACTGATTTTATAGAATCATTATGTTAGATCTATTATTTATGTAATGAATTGAAATATTATTAGGTTAAATCTTTATTTTTTAATTACTTACAAAATAAATATGAGAATTTCTTAAATAAAAGAAAAGATTTACTCCAAGACAAAGACTATAAAAAATGGAGAAAATGATGGTTATTGTTAATGCTTCATATATATTTTTAACTTGTTGAAACTTGAAAGACAGCAAAACTACTTTTGCAAAAAAGGGCTTTAAAAAAAAAAGCAAGACGGTAAGAGATTTTTTTGAAATTTTTGTTATAAACTACCTTATCTTATAAACCACATTTTATTTTACAAAAGAGAAAAATAAGATATTAGACACAAACTTTAAAACAAAACATAAAGAGTTAGACAACACAAGTTTAAAAAAAAAGAAGAAAAGATAATAATACTGTCCAATCTTTTTTTAATAAAAAAATGCATAACATATTGTTTTTATCATAAAGGTTAACCCATTATTTTTATAATAAGATTTGATTTATCAAATTACAAAAGTCTACTAATACTAATACTAAAGTTGATTTGATTTATCATCAACTGAGTCGTGTTTCCTACTCGAAGGCGTGTTGCGGGAAAGGGAGTGACGAAGGGACGACGAACCTGGTTGGAGATCGAAGCAAACGATGACGGAGGGCGACGGACGGCGAACGTGAAAACCGAAGAAGGACGGCACTGGACTGACGGATGACGACGACGACGACGACGATGGCGATCGGAGCAAACGACGATGGCAGACTGGTGGAAGACGCTAGACTGGCGAACGACGAACGACGCTGGAGGACTCCTGCGGCAGGAGATGGCTGGACGACATAGATGGTTGGATGGCAGATGACGGGTCGTCGACGGAGATGAGTGGTTGACGCAAGGATAGACGACGTACAAGGGAAGATGGTACACTGATGATGTAACAAAGGAAAGGGGAAAGCACAGGTGATGAGGTAACGAAGGAAATTCGTTCGTTTTAAAGGCAGAGCAGAGGATCATGGGTTGTGGGGAAGGTACGTCGTCTGTTTCGACTTGTGGGGAAGGTATATCGCCTGTGTAACTGTGTCGAGTTATATAGTGTGTAAAAAAACCAAACATCCACCGACATCCACCGATACTGTCGATATGTGTCAAAATATCCACGAAAATCAAGTATGTCGCGACATACCTATGTATTTCGTTTCCCTATTTTCATGAACTGATACGTGTCGACGATATTTCGCCGACACGGATCGACATTTGATTCTTTGGTAACTAGATCATAAATATGCACGGAAGGATGAAAAGTGACAGAATTAATTAATTAGCTCAAGACTAACAAGTAACAACTAGAAAATAATGATCAACTTAGTTGATATTATTTTTATTTTGTAATCTTTTGATCACTTATTGAGATGGAAATATTGTAATATGGTTTTGTCACCATCCATGCAAAGGTTCTCCATTCTTATTCGTGACATTGGAGAAGTGTGATATTCCAAGGGACTAAAATGAGAACGTACCATTACGATTGGAGGGAAGAAGTTTGAAAGCCAGTTTGTAACCAGTACATCGAAGATCAGGCAAACAGGATCCTTTGAACGGATGATGCACCACAGTATTTCTATACACCAATAGGTTGTGATTATCATGTTAGCTGTTAGAGCATATTATTCCTAGTTAAAGTATGAGTCATATTCCCAGTTAAAGTATCTTATATGGGTTATTGTATTTCTAGTAGGAAATGGGTTATTGGATATCCATATAATTCAGAGGATCCAATCTCCCTATATATATATGTCATATCATTAGCAATAAGATCTGATCTTTTTTTATCCTAAATTTCTTTTCACATGGTACCAGAACTCAAGGAAAATTCTAAGGTTTTAGAGAAAGAGAGAGAATATAGTAGCCACCGACGTCGTAAATCCACTGTCGACAACGACGACAGTCCCGTGAGAAAAACACCACAAGTCTTTTGTTTATTTCCATTTTTTCGTCCCCAAAACTCCTCCTCCCCTATCCCATGAGAAAACCCTAACCTAGCATCCGTCGGCCAGTCCACCGCCAACCGCTACGTCCGTCACCGTCCAGGCTCCAACCAACATCGTCCACCCCTCCCCAGGTTTTCCCCGCAGCTGGCAGCCACCACCACCGGACCGTCCAAGCTCCTGTCCAGCACTTGTCGAAGCTTCCTCCTCCTTCAACTACCCTCACCAGCGCCATCAAAGGCCTGTTCTGCCTCCGTCGGCCTTGTCCAAGGCATGTCCCGCCTCCGTCGGCCTCTCCTTGGCCAGTCCAGGCCACCAGCAGCGTCGTCCTGCCAGTCTAGTGCAAGCGTGGCAGCTACAGCCCCTCCAGTCTCCTCTAGTCCATCCGTCGGGGTAGTCCAGCCCCTCCCGAAATGCCAATGAGCCCCCCACAATCCTCTCCAATCCGAGCATCAAGGCAGTCCTCATCGGGGTTTTTTGGGATCTCGTTGCTATCGTCGTCTCCGTTTCTATCACTAGGTGTTACAATGTCGAACAGGAAAAAGAAGGAGATCAAGGAAGGAGAACCAAGAAAGTGAAAGAAGGGAAAAAGAAAAAAAAAGGAGAAGACAGAAGGTGAAAAAGAAAAAAGGAAAAAAAAAAGAGAAAAGAATGAGAGAGGAAAAAAAACTTTTTGTTCATATTCATGTCTTAGATGGTTTTCAGATCTTACATCGTTGTCTTCGTTGTGTGGACTTATTACGTTCACATGTGTTGGTGCAACAGTCCGATTGCCCTATTGGTATTTTTATGGATCAAGTTTTCTTCTTCGTATTCGTCTCATGGCTTCTAAAGAGTCGTTAGTGAAGTTACTTCTACTACATCTACTAGTACTACTACGTTTGTTTATTTCAAGTTATGCAGTTTTTTGTTATCAATAACACAAAGAATCATTATGTAACAAGTTGTGCATGTTAGATGCTCCAACTTGAGAAGAAATGTTAAAATATCTTATTTCTAATTGGAGTATGAGTCATTATATTCCTAGTTGGAGTATGTTAAAGTATATTATTCCTAGTTGGAGTATGAGTCATATTCTTAGTTAGAGTATGAGTCATATTCCTAGTAGGAAATGGGTTATTGGATATCCAAGTAATTTAGAGGATCAAATCTCCTTATATATATGTATAATATTATTAGCAATAAGATCTGATCTTCTTTTATCCTAAATTTCTTTTCACATTAGCCACCCATTTTGTTCAAGTAGTTTAATCATTCAGTATCACTCTCCTTTATTTGTATGATAAAGAAGTTTTATTTGACCTGTAATTAACAGTTTGTCGTACAATAGTCTCCAAGAAAAGCTAATTATTTTTTAGTAAAACTTGTCTTTGGTTTATTCCGAAATAATTTTGTCTCTATTCCACTTCATAAAAATTAATATCAGCCATCTTTTACTTCCGGGATTAAATTAATCAGATCAATATACAGCCATAATTGAAATATACTAATAGACATTGTGGAAATACCAAATCTTGATTTACATGCATACCATTCATGCATTGGACAGTGCAATTCAGCAGACTATCCAAGGTCAGCATGTGCAATGAAAAATTACAATAACTAGGAGAAATTATCCAAAGCAAAATGGACCCAAAAATCTTATACCTCAACTGATTGTTCCACAGGAAGAGAGCTCAAAGCTCGTTCAAATAAAGCTCGAACATTTCTATCATCATTTAAACGACACAAAAAATCTGCATACCTGCATAACATAAGAACATAGTTAACGCTGACCAGAAAGATGTACAGTAATACATAACTATTTTAGTAACCACAGAACCATTAGATTTTCTTTTCTTTTCTTTTCTTTGTGATAGTTTGAACATTTAAAATTTTAGTTCACTTGTGATTTTAAAAAAGGAGGATGGACAATTGAAAAACAATAGCACACTCAAGAATGTAGCCAGCGGTTGCAGAAAAAAGAGGATGGACAATTGAAAAATAATAACATACTCAAGAATGTAGCCAGGTTCATGGATAAATCTCTTCAATCCAGATTCAAAAACATTGTGTGCAACCTGTAAAAAGGCAAAAGGATGGCTTGAATGGTATTAGCTGGTAGATGGAAAAGTATCCAAAGTGGCAAATTAGAACTATTTCCAGAGCAGCCAAAAACAAAGAATCATAATTCTTTAAGTAAAAAATAAGTGACTTTTGCCAAAGGGGAAAAGATGTTCTCAGCAACAAAGATACTTATTCTGTAAAGGTGATAGCTTATCTATAAAAAGTTATGCTGAGCTGGCCCAAATAAAGAAAAAAATTGATCCAATTCAATACAGATCATTTATTCAAATTTCAAAAAAAGACCATTATCATACCCTGTGGGTAAGATTTTGAAAATTAAAAATAATAATAACCAATACT
>JAMKQA010003358.1:0-19276 GCA_024699735.1 Posidonia australis
TTACCCGCATTCTGGTTTTATTTCGTAGACTTGTCCTTATTATTTTTGCATGATTTTTCATGTTATGGTTTTCCTTGTCTTCCATAATAGATTAGGTGGCGACTCCGTTTTATTTTGCTTTTTCGACGTGATTTTGCCGACCGATTTCGCATTCATTTGCGGAATCTCCTCGCCGGCATGGTTGCGGAATCGGTCGGCATCGGGACCAGGGAATGTGACGACATTCTCGAGTGGTCGGGCGCGACTCCCTGGTTGAGGTCGGGGGCCGAGATACCTGAGGCTAAGGGGCATCGGATCCTGGAGGAATGAGACTCCTTGACTGTCGTTTCAAGGCTAAGGTCGTGGTCCACGGGTTGAGGTGTCTTGTGGCATGACGGGGAGGTATGATACTCCTGCTGTGGCTGTGAGCATTGTGCTCGGGTATCGTCGTGTGTAGAGGTATGACACTCCCTCCTGAGCACCGTGTGTGGAGGACCCCGTGAGGAGGCGTACCCTGTGGTGGCCAGCGTGGGTGGGACACGTGCCCCGTAACTGGAAGCGTCCTGAGAGACAGGGCAGCCTTCCTAGGGAGGGGTTGGCTTTGTGAGGGTTCTCCTGGTGGGAGAATCGCGGGACGACGCGGCTCCTACACAGGATGGCACGTCGTGGCAGTGCAGACGTCGTTGGTTACTCTTCGATGGGCTGCTTGTGGCCAGAGTTTGGTTGCCTAGGGCTGGGCTTCCCGACTCACTATGTGTGGTTTTGGCCATTGAGGGCCTTTGCTTGTGGTTTTGGGTTAGTAGAGCCTTGGTTGTGGTTTTTGGCCAGTGTGGACCTGATTTGTGAGGTTTTGAGAAAATGGTTTGTGAAATGAATTTAAAAGGAAAATTAGTTATAGTTTTGTTTTCTGTGGTTTTTCTTGGGGTGCATACTGGGTGACTCTTGTCACTCATACGTTTTTTCTCGTGTTTTGGTTTGCAGGTGCAGGCATGCAGAGGGTTAGCGTAGTGCATATAGTCTGGAGTCTCCTAGCCGCACACACAGATTCCTGGTAGTTAGATATTTATTGTTTGACTTTAATTTTTTTGTAATTTAATTGTTTTAAATTATTGTGGAAAATGAGGGGTGTGACAGTTTTTAGTATCAGAACTCCAGGTTCAATAAGTTGCACTACACCTAGGGTGTCCAGCCTAGAGACTCCATAGGTTTTGCATCCATTGTAGAGTCTACAGCTAATTTTCGCCATGGTTTTCTGGTTGTTGCTTTGTCTGTGGTGCAGGTACTTTGCTTTTCTCCGGCAGGATGCCTCCTCGTGGTCATAAGAGCAAAGCCCCTGTCGAGGAGACCGGGACCCGAGAGGACGTAGGTGGATGGAAGGTGATTCGTGCTGAACTGAGGAGTTTGGCACACCGGATCTCTCACGCATTCAGCAAGAGTAGTGCCAATGAACCGTAGGTTGACCTGTGGCTGAACCAGTTCACGAAGCTTGGTCCACCATCATTCAAGGGCAAGGTCAGTGCTGAGGAGAGTGAGTCTTGGTTGGAGAAGGTGGTGAAGATGCTGGAGAGCATGGCGTGCTCGGAGGAGTATTGGGTGTGGCTGGCGACCTACCTACTGGATGGTGAGGCAGATAGGTGGTGGAAGTTTGTGAGGCGACTGAAATTCCCAGACTCAGTCACCATTAACATCCAATGGAAGGATTTCAAGGCAACCTTCTATGACAAGTATTTTCCCGCTCATATGAAGGAGCAGCTTTTGCCAAGATTTTTGGAGTCTAGAGCAGGGCACGATGTCAGTGCTCGAGTATAACACTGAGTTCGCCCGGTTGGAACGCTTTGCTCCTGCCTATGAGTTTGAGGAGGAGCGAGTGTAGAGGTTTCTCGATGACTTGAACCCAAGGCTATAGGTGAAGGTGATGGGCTGTAGGTACCAGACTGTGGAGGACATGGTTGGGATGGCTTACCGCTTCAAGGTGGAGCATCAGAAGTTTCTGGAGAGTCGTCCCAAGGGGAAGGGTAAGTCTTCTTTTACCTCCCGGTTCTCTTTCTCCGGTCCTCCAAGTGTCGGTAGTTCAGGTAGCCTTGAGAAGAAATAGAAGGCAAGGTCCAGTGTTTTCTCTACGGGCCGGCGGAGTTTTGCTGGGGGTAGCGGAGCTGGGCTTAATTTGACAAGGTCCAGTGCTCCCGGTGGGAACCAATGCTTCAACTGTGGTCAAGTGGGCCATATCGTTGCATATTGTCCTCATCCTCAGTAGCCTTCGGCCTCTATGGTGTGCTATAATTTTGGGAAGGTGGGACACGTTCAGAGATCTTGTCTAGAACCACCTAAGAAGGTAGGAAGTGCGCCACAGCAGCCAACTAGGGGACAGGTGTTCACCATTGCAGCTCCATGCGTTGGGTCTTCGGGAGATGTGGTTGAGGGTAAGGATGAATAGTTGGTTCTATAACCCTCTAAGATATGTTGTAATCCATTTGTAATCTAGACATCTGCCTGATTGTATGAATGTGTGGTGTTGTTTTGTTTGGCCATCAGGTTCTTTTATTGTGGCTGATCGGATGGCCAAAGTGTTGTTTGACTCAGGGAGTTCTTTCTCCTTTATCTCTGAGTTTTTTGCAGCGGAGTTGGGAGAGAGACCAGCTAGACTGGCCTTTCATCTCGGCGTGGTGATGCCGTTGGGGGAGCACAGTTTGGCATGAAGGTATCTGCAGTCTGTCGACTTGATGCTGAATGGCAGAGAGTTTGACGCCAGCCTGGTCGTGATGGACATGCAGGAGTACAAAGTGATACTCAGCATGGATTGGTTGGCGCAGTAGTCCGCTTTGATCGACTGTGCTCGAAGGAGAGTTTATTTTGGGTCTCCTGAGGATGGGTCTTTCTTTGTGCAAGGCAGGTGTTAGGGTGAGCCTAAACTTGTCATTTCAGCTATGAAGGCTTATAAGTCTTTGGTTAGGGGTTGCGTGGGGTATCTAGCCAGTATAGTTACCTCCACTTCTCCTGAGTTGGGTGTTCACAACATCTCTATGGTGTGTGAATATCCCGATGTCTTCCCTGACGATTTGCCTGGTATGCCACCTCACAGGGAAGTATAGTTCTCGATCGATCTGATCCTTGATTCTCGTGCTGTGTCGAAGCCTCCTTATCGCATGGCGCCAACGGAGTTGCGAGAACTCAAGACTCAATTGCAGGAGTTGCTGGACAAGGGGTTTATCAGGCTGAGTGTGTCTTCATGGGGAGCGCCTGTCTTGTTCGTCCGCAAGAAGGATGGTTCGCTCCAACTATGTATAGATTATCGGATGCTGAACTAGATCACAGTGAAGAACAAGTGTTACTTGCCCCACATTGATGACCTGTTAGACCAATTGCAGTCTACACCGGAGTTCTCGAAGATTGATCTGAGGTCAAGGTATCACTAGTTGAGGATACGAGACCCAGACATTCAAAAGACTGCTTTTCGAATGCAGTACGGGCATTACAAGTTCACAGTCATGCCTTTCAGCTTGACTAATGCACCGGCTACATTTATGGATCTGATGAATAGGAGTTTCAGCCTTTTTTTGGACTAGTTCATTGTGGTTTTTGTTGATGACTTGTTGGTCTATTCTCCTGATGTTGAGACTCACGCCTTGCACCTGAGGGTAGTTTTGGATACTTTGAGGTGACATCAGCTGTACGCAAAATTCTCCAAGTGTGAGTTCTAGCTGAGTGAAGTCATGTTCCTTGGCCATTTGATTTCTAGAGAAGGCATCAGAGTGGATTCTGCCATGGTCGAGGAGGTGAGTAGTTGGGAGCAACCCAAGACTGTGTCGGAGATCAGGAGTTTCTTGGGTCTGGTGGGCTATTATAGGAGGTTTATCAGGGATTCCTCCTTTATAGCCGCACCTTTCACAGAGTTGACCAGGAAGGGAGTTCCTTTTTGCTAGGACCAGAATTATGAGGCGAGTTTCCAAGAGCTGAAGTCTTGTGTGGTTTCTGCCCCTGTGTTGACTCTGCCTTCTGGAAGTGGTGGCTTCACTGTGTATAGTGATGCTAGTGGTAGTTAGTTAAGGTGTGTTCTGATGCAACATGGCAATGTCATCGCATATGCTTCGCGCCAGCTGAAGGATCATGAGAAGAACTACCCGACCCACGATTTGGAGATGGCTGCCATAGTATTCGCTCTCAAGCTCTGCCGACACTATCTCTATGGGGAGCAGTTTGAGGTCTTCACCGATCATCAGAGCTTGAAGTATATCTTCACGTAGAGGGACCTCAATCTGAGGCAACGTCGTTGGGTGGAGTATTTGACGGACAATGATTTCAGCCTGTCCTACCATCCCGGCAAGGCCAACGTGGTCACCCATGCCTTGAGTCGACGTACGCACGTGATGGCGAGCCTGATGGTCAAGGAGTGGACCATGTTGGAGGATTTGCTGAGCTGCAGGTCTAAGCGGCAAGCTCGAGGAACGGTTGGTGCCTAGGTGGCAAACCTGTCTATTTGCCCTAAGCTGTTAGAGTACATTGTCGCCTGTCAGCAGCTGAATCCGTTTGTGCAGGCTGTGTTTGAGAAGATAGAAGCTGGTCGAGAGCCTCATTTCTTTGTTGGGGCATATAGAGAGCTGAGGTATGATATGCGTTTGTACGTGTCCTAGCATGAGGAGGCCAGGAAGAGGTTGTTGGATGAAGTGCATCGGTCTAGGTACACTATTCACCCTAGGAGTACGAAGATGTACCGAGACCTGAAGTGGAATTTTTGGTAGCCTGGCATGAAGAGAGGTGTTGCTGACCATGTGGCAAGGTGTACTACCTGCCAGTTGGTCAAGGCAGAGCACCAGAGACCTGGAGGGACCTTACAGCAATTGGATATTCCTGTGTGTAGGTGGGAGCACATCTCGATGGACTTCGTGACTAGTTTGCCATGGACTCAGAGGAAGAACGATACCGTGTGGGTGATCGTGGATCAGCTGACCAAGTCTGCTCACTTCTTGGCCATTCGGGTGAAGCTTTCGATGCACCGCCTGGCAGAGTTGTATGTCTCCAAGGTGGTGAGGCTGCATGATGTTCCAGTGTCCATCGTGTCAGACAGAGACACGAGGTTCACCTCAAGGTTTTGGAGAACTCTGCAGGAGGCCTTTGGCACTATGCTCTACTATAGCACAGCATTTCATCCTCAATCGGATGGTTAGACAAAGAGGACTATCCAGACGCTGGAGGATATGCTCAGAGCATGTGTCTTAGACTTTCAAGGGAGTTGGGAGGACCATTTGCTGCTGATTGAGTTCGCCTACAATAATAGTTATCACTCGAGCATCGGGATGGCGCCGTACGAAGCTTTGTATGGTAGGCCATGCAGATCGCCGGTTTGCTGGAGTGAGGTGGGTGAGTGTCAGTTGATTGGTCCAGAGCTTATGCAGCTGTATACGGACAAGGTGGATTTGATCCGTAGCAAGTTGTTGGCTGCACAGAGTCGACAGAAGAGCTACGCCGATAGGAGGCAGAGATCACTGGAGTTTCTAATAGGAGACTATGTGTTCTTGAAGGTGTCCCTGACCAAGGGTATCATGAGGTTCGGGAAGCATGGCAAGTTGAGTCCCCACTATATTGGCTCATACCAGATTACCCAGAGGATTGGTGAGGTTGCTTGTCGGTTGGATCTACCACTAGAGATGTCGTCCGTGCACGATGTATTCCATGTCTCCATGCTAAGGAAGTGTCTGGCTGACATTTCTCATGTGATCTTAGTTCAGCCAAAAGAGCTCCAAGAAGATCTGTCCTTTGTGGAGGATGCCGTTGAGATTGTTGACTGCATGGAGCAGGTGCTACGGAACAAGGTGATTCCGCTGGTCTTAGTGTGGTGGTAGCATTATGGAGCCGAGGAGGCCACGTGGGAACGTGAGGAAGCCATCTTAGCCCAGTACCCGTATCTTTTTGCCTAGTGATTTCGAGGGCAAAATCTTCTTTTAAGGGGGCTAGGATGTAACACCCGTAAAATTCATTTTGTAATTATTTACATTTTATGAATTTTATTTCTGGAACAATGTTACTATTCCGAGACCCGTTGTGTGGTTTTGTGCTTTTGGGCTTGGGCCTCGTGGGCCGGCTTCTGTTTGCGTGTCTCTGTACGTGGTTTGGCACTGTGCATTGTGGCACCGTGCGTGTGGGGCTCGGGTGTGGGTCCATGTGGGGCCCAGGTGTGGGCTCCGCGTGGGGCCCGTGCTCGTGGGCCGTTGGTTGTGATTGGTGGTTGGGTGGAGTGGCTGGTGTGCTTGTGCGGTGTGTCGGTGGCTAAGATGTGCAGGTGAGCACGCTCCCAGCTACTATGTGCACAGGCTTATAAGCCACACTGCACTCCTCCGCCGCTCGTCGCCGTCTTCCCCTTCTTCCTTCTTCTTTTTCCCTCTCCTCCTCGACGGGCACATTCCCCTTCTTCCCCACCTTCCTTTCCCTTCCTTTCCTTCCTCCCCACTCCTCCTTCCTTTTTCCCCTCTTTTTCTCCTTCCACCCGCATCCCCTATTTCTTCTTCTCGTGCACCGACGGAGAGAGAGAGAGAGAGAGATGGAGCGCAGTAGAGGGATGTGGTGGCTCGTGGTGGTGTGTGGAGCTTACGTGGAGTGCTCCCGTGGTCGTGGATGCGCTGGAGTTCGCCAGAGTCAGTCGGAGATCGCCGAAGCTCGTTTTCAGGTACACATCGCCACCTCATGTAATAGAGAGCATGAAAATGGTAGAAATTGATAGGGTTGCATGAAATCTAGGTAAATTTACATTCCTAGAATTTATTGTGATTTTATGAGAATTTATGGTGAATTTATGGGCATTTATGTCGATCGTTACGTTTTGGGTCGTTTTGACATTCTTGCCTTTGTGATTTTATATCTTAATGCCTGGTGAATAGATTTTAGTATTGTTTGTTGAGATTTGGAGTAGACTTGAGGGTCTACATCTTATGTTTTATGTAAGATTTTTGGTGCTAGTTTAGGGAGTCCGATCGAAGGTCCCAGTTGGGGTGATTTCGGACCGTAGGGTTTGGGCCGTTTTCTATTTTTTGCAGAATTCGGCATACCGAACCATTTCGGTATGCCGTTTTTCTATCAGATTATGTCCTTTGGTCAAAATTCAATCGTCCGATTTTGGACGATCACCCGAATTAGGAGATTTCGGTCGACCGAACTAGTTTTCGGTATACCGAATTTGGCTTGAGTATTGACTGCTGACCTGATTCAGTTGATCGATCCATATCGGTCTACCGAACCAAGGATTTTCGTCATATCGGACCTATTTTTCGGCATGTCTATTCTGGGCCCAAATGTGTTTATAAAATGTGTTGTCGGAGGACTTTCTGGATTGCTGTGTTTTGTCCTATTGAGAGGGATTGTAGGCCATCAGTGGTGATCTCCTAGGACCCTTGATGTGCCGTTTTGCCGTGGTTTTGGAAGAATTTTCAAAGACACGAAAGATGGTTTTGGAAATGGATTTCAAAGAAATAGTTGGCCTGTTTTGGAAAATATTTTCTTGGTTTTCTGTGTGCCGGCCGAGACAGTGTAGGACTGTGTCGTCAGGACAAGGGAATGTGACGACATTCTCGGGTGGTCGGGCGTGACTCCCTGGTTGAGGTCGGGGGCTGAGATACCTAAGGCTAAGGGACATCGGGTCCTGGAGGTATGAGACTCCTTGATTGTCGTCTCAAGGCTAATGGACATCGTGTCCTGGAGGTATGAGACTCCTTGACTGTCGTCTCAAGGCTAAGGTTGTCGTCCATGGGTTGAGGTTTCTTATGGCATGACTGGGAGGTATGATACTCCGGCTGTCGCTATGAGCATTGAGGCTCGGGTGTCGTCGAGTGTGGAGGTATGACACTCTCTCCTAAGCACCGTATGTGGAGGACACCGTGAGGAGATGTACCCTGTAGTGGCCAGTGTAGGTGGGACACATGCCCCGTAGTTGGTAGCATCCTGAGAGATAGGGCAGCCTTCCCAGGGAAGGGTTGGCTTTGTGAGGGTTCTCTAGGTGGGAGAATCGCGGGATGACGCGGCTCCTGGACAGGATGGCACGTCGTGGCAGTGCAAATGTCGTTGGTTACTCTTCGGTGGGCTACTTGTGGCCAGAGTTTGGTTGCCTAGCGTCGGGCTTCCCGACTCACTGTGTGTGGTTTTGGCCAATGAGGGCCTTTACATGTGGTTTTAAGCTAGTAGAGCCTTGGTTGTGGTTTTAGGCTACTAGAGTAAGACTACACCTTCAACTGTGCACTTTAAAACAATACATAGATAAAACACACATGAGTAACATCAATGTCACTCCGTACGCACCTCAAAACCAAAATCGGGCAAAAACCCCTATAACTCTAAAGGATACAAATACCGAAAAGTCAAGCGTAAAAAAAATCCGAAAATTCGTTTACAAATCATGCCTTTTCAAACTTTCTACCATTTTCTTGTAAAAATCTCATGCACATTTGTAAATTATTTTCCATGCAATTCAGGAAGCCATTTCTCATCTAGAATCCAACCCAAACCATAATTCATTTCATGCCTCAAAACAAAGTAAAAACACGGCTGAAAACTAGACCAAAACTCAAGTCTCAATTCAGCCAGAATCAAGCTCAAATCACAAGCCAAATCACTGCTTGATTCTAGCTCAAAACCACACACACACACTATCTCAACAAAACCTGTCGTATTACCTTGGCCACAAGTGACCAACCTAGCCAAAGCTGTTGCGAGGCTCTATCCCCATATACACTGCACTGCTATGGTGAATCATCCTACGTAGGAGTTCAACTACCTCGGTTGTAGCCTCAAGTAATGTACAACATAGGTACAAGTACGGGATTCGTCCTCACAATGCCCCTAGTGCCTGAGCACTTAGACACTCTAACCCTAGACCAGACCAACATTGACACCGAGGGTAGTCTCAATCCACCATGCCTTGGGTTCTACAGTACCATACAACAGTCACGAGGCACACTCCTCGGACCAAAACTCGACAACTACTGCCATAGGCACGTCTCGACTACTCAGAGGTTTCACTACCCCTTGTCGGTACGGCCAATCAGCCAAAATATGGTTCCTACAAATCTTGGTAAAATCCTTTTAAAACATGTACAACTTTCTTTTGAAACCATTTCTCAAAATCATTTATCACTATCAAAACCCATTTCAAATCATTTATTTCCTCAAAATATTATTTCTTTCACATTCATGGTTCTCTAAACCATTTTACACATTTATTCGTCTATTTATTGTCTCACAATCATTTTCCATATATTTCCTACTTATTATAGGAAATCATCACCATCTCATTCATTATTCATGTATTTTTCATGCATTTCATGTATATTTAACATTATTCATCTCAAAAAGTCACTGAAAACAAAGTCTATATCTACTAAAAATAGTAGAACACGTCGGCCAATCTCGCCTGTCATTCGCACAGTGTCTTTGCGCCTCTAGAACCTATGACCCTTTCATGCTCTGGACTTGCGCAAGAGGGATCCATGTTCCAGCTGTGCCAGATGCTTTATAGAAAACATAGAAAGCCTGAGCATGCAACCCATTTACCAAAAACTTCATATAATCCACAAAAACTCAAGAAAAACTTGCACAATACATTTAGGCATATGTATATAAACATCCAGAGTATGCAAAAACATCTTCCCACATATTCATGGCATAATTCATCTGTTTCCATTTATTTTCATAAATCAACATGATAATTCATAGAAAAATCCTAAAAATTCAATATAAGCATGGTATCACTGATTTCTCAAGTATTTTATGTTAATCTCTTCTTTTATCAATCCTAGGCATGCTTCTCTATAATTTTCACCAATTTTAGACATGATTTCATGGAGAGAAATAGATAGGGGGCGTACCTAGTTGGGGTTTGCTGGTTATTCAATTTTCCTACGAGCTTCCGACAACCTCCGGTGAGCCATCCCGGCACTCGCACTCCACCAGCGATTGTCCTCTACCTCCGATCATGTTTCCCTGGCGATGGTGGCTCCGGTGGAATCCCCTCTTAATCCTCCCAAGTCTCTCTCAGTTCTCCTTCTTCTCCATCTCGAATATCGTTTTTTGATTCACGTAAGGGGTAGCAGGGAATTTAAAGCACCCCTCGCACACTTCGTCAAGGAGGAGATTACCTTGGGACATGATGTGGCAGGGTGTTAGGCAAGACTAGTGGAAAAAACGGGCATCAGAGAATCAAGTGGCGTTTCCTATTTTCTTACATTTAACTGTTCGGATTGCGCACTGGCAATTCGCAACACCATTACCCACTAGTTTTCCCCTCCTAGTAACCCCACCCTCTCTATCCGTCGTTACCCTCCGTTTCACCCTTATTGAACAATGCCAAAGAGAAAACGAGAGCTTAAACAAGCAAACCACCCACACAAACAACTCAAACACCAACACACATTCCCACAAGCACAAGGAAATCAAATTCCAGAGCACAAACATTGATATTAAATCTCATTATCAAAATATACAGTGTCTGTGGTACATTCTTGGATATTACAATTTGAAAGTTGTGTACAAAAATATTTAAACTTACAATTTAAAGGCCATTATCGAATTACTACTAAAAATATAATTTATAAAACATTTTAAAAAGATAAAAAAAATTTAATTGGAATGTTTTATAGTTTATTATGAAAAATATCATTAACTTGTGATGTTTGGACAGTTTCTAATAATTTTCCCTACTTATGTTTAATTACACATTTGATAGACATAGAATGGAATTTGTAAAAAAGATTAATTACTTTTAGTTTTTTTGATCATCCACATATTGGAAAAGCAATAGCAAATATTATAAAAGATATTATTAAAGAATTTTAAATATATAATAAAATTAATTCTATATCTTTTGATAATGTTTCTAATAATAATGTTGCAGTAGTAATATTAAAAAGAAATTTAAAACCGCTATTAAATGGTAATTTATTTCATTGTAGGTGTTGTTGTCACTTTTTAAATTTAATTGTACAAGAATGTATAGATTGCATTAGGCCTTACATAGAAAATATAAGAGTAGCTATTTTATTTATTCAAACATCACTTAAAAGATTTCAAGAATTTAGATATTTATGTACAGAATAAGGTTTAAACCCTAAAACATTTAAATAAGTTGTTCAACATAGATGAAATTTAACATATGATATATTAACGTCATGTTTATCTTATAGTAACGTAATTACAACATATTATAATTCAATATCTGATTATTTATTAAATAATGAAGATTGGCATAATACTAGCCTAATTCATACATTTTTAGAATCAATTTATACTACAACTAATCAATTATCTGGTCAATATTATCCTACTAATTCTCTAGTTTTAGTTAATTTATTTAATATTAAAAACACTTTTCAACAATATAGAGAATTCACAAAATTTGAATATATTATTCAAGTGATGGAAGAAAAATATAATAGTTATTGGGATGAACCTCTGATGTGGGCATGCTTAACATTAATCATGGATCCTAGGCATAAATTTATTAATTGTATGATACTTATAGATGATATTTTCAATAACATGTATAAAAATTAAAAAATAAATGAATATAATAATAGAATTAAGGAAACTTTATATTCATTATTTGAACAATATGTTACAAATTATAATTAAAGAAGTTCTATTGCATATACATCTAGTTTTATAGGAATACATAGTAATAGTAGTAGTAGTTCATTTTAGAGTATATTAAATAAGAAAAAAGAAAAATACATAAAATCAACAACTAATAATGAGTTAGAAATTTATTTAGAATGTGCATTTGCATTTAGTAATATTGAAATGAATAATGTAGATGTATTAAAGTGGTAGTTTAGTGCTACAGTTGGGTTTTCTATAGTTTTTAGAATGGCTAAAGATTTGTTAATGATTTTGGCATCTACTATGGCATCAAAGTCAACATTTTCTACAGGTAAAAGAATTTTAAGTAATAGAAGGTGTAAATTATCCGAGAAATCTGTAGAAGCCTCTGTATGCTTGTAAAATTGGTACGATGTAGTTGATCATCTACAAAATTTAAATTTAAATGACGAATTAGAAAATGAAAAGACATCAACTTCAACGGGGACAGGAGCTTCTACTAATGATTAAAGAATATGAATAGATTTCATTTGTAAATTTTTTAATATAATAATTATAAATGTAAGAATGTAAATTGTTAAATATCTTATGTATTTTTCAAGTTTTTTTTATATAAACCGTTTACATTTGCAGACATCTTAATTTGGCAGCCACTAGTAGATAGATTTCTCCAGTAGAGTTTGCTCTAGTAGCAACGAGACGCATCCCAATATCAAAGTTCATTTCACCCTCCATGCTAGCCTAAAGCCTTAGCCAATCCACAAAATCATGCCCGCAACCAAAGAAGCAAGCCTAGTAGTAAGCCAAGCACACCATTTGGGCACACAATCCAGGCGCACCTACGTGGCACACATTAGTGACGCACTGCCCTGTTCCTAGAGAGCCCAATAGCTACATAGCTCGTTACCCCATCGCATTTACCAGCCTCCCCATGCTCGAGCTCCTTGACCCTTCATCTTCCAACCTTATTAGCCTTCTCTCCCATGCACCTGATGGGGGTTGACAATTTTTCACCACCTTCAAGCAGTATTTTTCCTCTCTTCGATGCAACCTTCCTTGTTGCCAAGATAACCCCCCATTTCGACCATCCACAGCCACTACCACTGCACACCCATAGCATCCCATCACCATACCGTCCTCTTCGCACGCCTCCGACACTGCCGAGCATCCCAGCTCGAGCCATGCCTCCTCGAGTCACCTACTAGAGGACAACCCACACAGGTTCTGATACCTATTATTGTTTTACCTGTATACCCAGGTAGCTTGGTGTCCTCAGCTTCGAACTCGAGCGTTGCTATCGTGGACAACCTCTCGTGGTCCTTTTCCCTTATTTGTTCTCCAAGTTATCCGTCACTTTCAACGATAGCTCATCCTTGTCCTCGAACTCTTGCTTTCCCTCGTAACCCTATCTGTGTTCACTCTTAGTTTGCTATGGCCCAGCATGTCAATGAGCGTCTTTCTACTACTCTTGAGGGGATCCCGCTTGCAGTCTACTAAGTTTTTTTATATAAACTGTATACATCAATTATTTAATAATAAATAATTTTTTTTAATTTATATTAATGTAATAATTGTTAATGTTAAATATTGAATATCTTATATGCATATGTATTTTTCATGTTTTTTAATGTATACATTAATTATTTAATTATAAATAATTTTTTAATTAAAAAAATCAACTCTATGGATATGCTTGCCCGGTCGATGGCCTGATCCAATGTTGAGATGTAAACAATGTTGGGCTGGGGGTATTTAAAATCCAGTCTGACCTAGTTCTTTGGATTGGTTGGGCCAGCCAAGTCCAAGCCCATCCAAGCCTAATGTATTTTAGGGCGGGCCAGCTCGGCTTGACCTGATTTACATGTCGAGCCGGTGTGTACGACAGCAAGGGGACTTGTACCATATGTCATTGTTGTCATGTGGTTGTGATAACCAGTTAAAGGTGCACATGTTTCAATTCGGTGTGGTTGGATTCTATCTAAAATTATGAATCAAATTGTACCTATCAATTTTGAAAACTTCCAAATCAAATTGAGCCACTTATGTTGTTGGAATCGTATTAAATCAAATCATTCAAAAGTCTATTGGTTCAGTTCGATTCTACGTACTCAAACTAAAAAGTCTCATATATGGAATTAACGATTTAAAATTTCAATTAACTTGAAAAGCATTTATAAGAATACAATATACTGATACTAATCTTTTCAAAAAGAAATCAATAATAATAAAGATAAATAGATACCACATGTATCAAATAAATTGATTTATCTCATCCTTCAATCTTTCTTATCCTTTTACTTTACTTTTCTTCATTAACTATAAAGGAAAGCAAGCGAAATGTCAAATGTCAACTACTACAAACATATTTATAATAATTAAAATTACAAAATTGACAAATAAAAATGAAAGAGAATTACCCAACATCTCCATTTTTTCAAATTCTTTGAAGTTATCTTTAACTTTAAGAAATGTGCCTCTTATCCAAACTTTAGTGCATATCAAGCATTCTACAAGCAAAAGACAGTCCCCAATTTAAGTTTTTATGAACAACTTTTTTCTATCCCAACATTTAATCATTAGATTAAAAATCTAAACCACTAGATATAATTGAAACTATTGAAAATGCTTGTATATCAAAAATTAAGTGATTTTGAAATTCTTAAGTATTGAACTTAACATGTACCTATTATAACTTATTATAACCTATTATTGCCCATAGAAAATCACTGAATTTGTATATGAATAGATCTATATGTTATAAGTTTCTAATTGACATGGATTTTGGTGTATACCTAATTTAAATGATGTAGATTAAGATCCATGAATAACATTTTTTGTTATGAAACTTATAATTTAGGGATCTAATGATTCTTACTTTAAAACGATTGAATTTATATATAAATAGATATGTACATTAGGAGTTTCTAAATAACATGAATTTTGGTGTGTATTTGATCCAGATAATGTAGAATAAGATCCATAGATTATCCTTTCATTTTGAAACTTGTAGCATATGTTTTTGAAATTTTTCCTTAAAATGATCAAATAAAGATAGTCCTGGGTTGATCAAATTATCAGGTAAGACCCGTCCTTACGTTTATTTGGTAAGGTCCTTCAGCATCTACTAATGAAAACACATCCCATAATTGAGATTAAATCTAGATTTTAAATTAGCAAAACTACTTATGTTGTAATGGTGGTTTTGTGAATTTTCAATTTCCCTCCATTTTTATTTATTGATAGATGTTTATATTAATTGAATTACATTAATATCCCATGGTACATTAATATACTTTTTTGTGTGGCAATATGTAACGCCTTGAACTCGAGAACACTACCTAAATAGCATTAATCCCCTAATTATAATAATTCACAGTAATTAAAATAACTAAGAAATAACTTATCCAGAAATTGTGTGCGGCTAGTGACTCTGAAACTCCAATATCGATGATCGGATTGCACCCAATTATGCACCTGAAAAGCTAAACAAAGCTAAAACACGCGTAAGTGACTTTTAAGTCACCAAGTACGTGTCTAACCAAGAAAACTACTAGAAAACTCTAATTTTCTATCTTTACAAAATCTTTTCACAAACCTCAAAAACCACAAACTCTAAAACACAATGCAGCGGGAAATCATATTCAAATCATGCATTTTCCAATTACTTTTCTTTTTTTAAATCTCATGCATTTTTAAATCATTTATGCATTCTGAGAAATCCATATTCTCGACTAGATCCAACCTAAAACTACAAGGCCTCACAAGGCTCAAAACAAAACCATACATTGATTGGTAACTGGTTTAAATCACAATTATCATTTTCTGCTAGAATTTGGCTAAAACCTCAAGCCAAAACACCAAGCCTGATTCTAGCTCAAAACTACACAATTTACATTCATTTTCAATAGTGTTACCTTAATCAGAAATAACCGGACGCACAAGTAGCCGACGAAGATATCATTTTCCCTATTGCATTGAACTATCATTTTCCCTGTACGAGATAACACCGCCTCGACCAATAGGCCTCACATTTTATTTTTTCCAAAAGCACGGGGATACATCTTTTCCTAACGTCCCATTGATGACTCGAACACCCAAGTTCATATACCCAAGCTCAGCCTACACCATCGATGACCCAGACACCTAAGTCTCAAATTCCAGGTCCAGCCATACCATCACAAGTGGCGTACTCCAGCCTCTCTCGACCGCCCCAAACTCGGAAACCACAGTCGTGTTTGACAATTCATTCCATACCATATTGTCGACACCCCAAACTCGTGGATCCAAAACAATAATAGAAATCATTTTAAAAACATGCGGCTTTTTCCACAAAATCACTTTTCAAAACCTTTCATTTCAAGCTATTCCTTTTTCAAAAACATGAGTCTTATGCCCAAAAATCATCTCAAACTCATTCATTTTCATTATTATTGGGTCTCATGCCCAAAACCACATAAGCCTTTTTATTTTCATGGGTCTCATGCCCAAAACCACATATATTGCATCATAACCATATTAAATCATGATTTATTCTCAAAAATTACAAGAAATTGCCACAGAACTTCCCTAGTCAACCCGCACAGGTTGCCCATGTAGGTCCACCACGCCCCACGTAATTGCTAGCTCTCAGAATACAGGGCATACACTCTTTTGCCCAAAAACTACCCAAAACTCATCAAAATCATGGCATTCCATATCAAGGCAAAATAATATACATTCTGAATAACCAAACACATTTAATCACATGGATTTCCATTATATTTCATAAAATTTATTTAATATCCAATAAATCACCATTTTCATCATTTAATTCCATGAATCAACACATTAACATATATATATATATATATATATATATATCTCATTTCCATGCATAAAACATTTATTAAACATGGATTACATTTCAAACTAACCATAAGTCTACCAAATGAAGGCCTGGCTAACCCACGCATGCAACCCGTGCATGCTAGACAGCATCCAGAGTTCGAAAACAGAGATTCTGAACTCCCATGAAATCCGACCATAACATCCACAATAAATAACATAAATTCATGGAATTAAGATGGAGTGTAGACTCTCAAGTCCACTACATAACCCCTTAAACAAAATTTGATTCTGATCATTATGCATCAAGATACAAATTCTTAAAAGGAGCATGCTTAGATTTTAGTCTTAAAACACCATCTACGAATTTCCATTCAAAAACCATATCAAGACCACATAAAATCTTAGATTCTCATCACATTCATGCTACCCATTCCATTCCCCACGTAATCCATATTTTTCCCACATTTTTGCATGCTTTTAGGTATTTTTAACCTAAGCCCCCAAAACAAGACAGAAAAGGGAGAGGATATCGAACGCGTACCTTCGGACTCCAGAGAGCTTTAGCGTCCCTCTGCACGTCCTACAGCCTCCAGCACAACCCCAACGCACTTTTGGTGCCACCCCAAGTCCCTCAGCCAGCAGCTCACCCACTCTCAAGGTCAACTCCTCTCGCTTTCTCTCAGGATCAGCCCCTCTCTCCCTCAATGCCATCTCCTTCAACCTTCTTATCACCTCCGCCCTGGAATCTCTACTGGTTCGCCAACCACCAGCCTTGCTAGAGCCGACAAGGAGGTGACGGGATGAATTGTGGAGTAGGGGGCATAGGTGGAGGAAGGGAAGAGGAGGGGAAGAAAGAGATGCCCGTGAATGAGAGAGGAAAATGTAAGAAAGAAAGAGAAAAAGAAATAAGGAAAGAAAGGAGAGAGAGACATGTGAGTGAAGGGAAAAGACAAGAATGCAAATTGAGGGAACTGTGCTAGGTTTAATTTTTTAGTTTTAGTTTTAGTTTCAATTTCACATTTTCTTGTTTTTGTTTTAGTATTACTATTTTTTCTTGTTTTAGTTTCAGTGTCAATTTTACACTTACTTATTTTTGTTTTAGTGTTACCTTTTTTTTCCCTATTTTAGTTACAATATTTGGAATCTTCATTGTTTCAATATCACTATTTTTAATGTGTATTGCAGTAAAAAAAATATTCTAAATCTCAGATTATTTCCTACAAGGCAAGGAGATCAAAATTTTTTCAATATTACTGATTTAATGTGTATTGCTATTTTTAATGTGTAACTTTAAAAAAAAATCTGAATCGAGAGTGTACATCATTATCTTCCCACCACCCCCTGAATCCCAACTCTAATAATAAATAAATAATAACAGTAGTCTGATATATATATATATATATATATAAGAGTATAGTTCTATTGCATGCTCCCTCAAATCTCAAAACCACTTTTGTTCCCAATAAAAATCGGTTCCTGGTTTTGATTTTTGAAATTCAAAAATTAAAATTATATTTAAACCACCACACTCCTTTCCTTTCTTTCTCAAACCCTAAATTTGCTATCCATCCCCACAACCACCTCACCATGCCGACCCATCTATGCGGCGATCCACCTTCTTTCGCTCTCCCTCCCTCCGACGATCATCCTCCCACCACTCCCCCACCCTCTGTCGATCCACCTCCCTCCGCTCTCCCTCCCTCCGGCGATCCACCGCTCCTGCACCATGCAGCCACCAGCACCATCGTGTAACGTCCGGCCTCAGCCTCTTACCGACCCCACTCTGCCGCCCTCTCCCCTAGATGTCGCTGCCCTCCCCCGGACGCCTCCAACCTCAGTAGCAACACCAACCGCCGTCGCTGCACCGAAGGAGCGGAACAAGTCAGTGGCCCGCGCCCTGTTTAAGGCCCTGAACGCGTAGGAGACGTCGATCCCGGATAGGAGAGGCGGGGCCATGGCGGCAGGATTCGATGCCGTAGTAGAGGGCCTCGTCGGTAAGCTCCTGGTTGGAGAATTTGCGGGCGGTGGAGGGGAGACAGTTGGAGCGGAGGAGGGAGAGGAGGACGGAGAAGATCTCCGGGTCGCGGTTGATGAAGATCTTGGCGATTCAGCAGACGACGTCTTCCGATCCATATTCGGAGTCTTCCGACTGGAGGGGGAACTCGGCCTCCGCGCTGCTTCGGTCGTCGGGTAAGGCGAGATCAGGCTTGTTCTCCCTCCTCTTCTTTCCAAGGTTTCCGTTCGTCTTGCCGCCGAGAGGTTGTTGGTGCTCTTCCGTGACGGCAGTGGCGGCGTTCCAAATCTCGACGGAGACTTGGAAACGGCAATGGTGGTGGCCGGTTTCATGACCACGATTGGAGATTGGTATTGCAGTTGGTGGTGATGTTGGTTGAAGACTAGATTGCTGCCGGTTTTGTTTTGGTTACAGTGGTGTTGGCAGTGGGGACTGGAGTGGAGGAGGCCCTTGAAAAGTGTTCAGTAATACAAAACTATTTTGTATATATAACTGTGTCATTCTTGTATTCAATTCAATAATACTAAATCGTTCTATAATACATAACTATTTCGTAAAAAAATCGACAAATCATTATTATTTTAATAATATTGACCAAAGAAATATTTTTAACCAAAATGTAATGTTAGTTACGGAATCATTTTTAATTCAGTTTTGTAATACAAAACTGAATCGTAACACGAAACTGTTTCAAAAATGTAAAACTGATCTCTTGCAACATATATGGAGGGATAAATATTGATTTCTAAATCGTAACACGAAACTGTTTCAAGATCATGTTACCGATTTTAAAAATATATAACATTGTTCGATAATATAGAACAATAACAAAACAGTAATCGTACCAATAAAAATATGTACTGAATGAAATCGTAAAATAAT
>JAMKQA010003359.1:0-24026 GCA_024699735.1 Posidonia australis
ACAATAAATTTAGATAATAATGAAGATCAAGAGGAAAGTATTAATATATTAGAAAATCAAACTAAGGAATTAAATATTAATGAACAACCTAAAGATTGACAATATATGCATGGTCATCCTAAGGAACTCATCATTGGTGAAGTTTCCAAAGAAATTCAAACTAGATCACATATTGACCATAGTTGTGCTACATATGCTTTTGTGTCATCCATAGAGCCTAAAAATATAAATGAAACATGTGAAGATAACTATTGGGTAGATGCTATGCATGAAGAATTAAATCAGTTTAAAAAAAATAATGTTTGGACATTAGTCCTAAAATCTGAAAATCAACAAGTCATAGGGACAAAATGGATTTTTAGGAACAAATTAGATGAATCAGGAAACATAATTAGAAATAAAGCTAGACTAGTTACTCAAAGGTACAATCAGGAAGAAGGCATCGATTTTGATGAAACTTATGTCCCTGTAGCTAGATTAGAATCAATTAGGATGCTATTGGCTTTTACTAGTCACCTAGGCCTTAAGTTGTTTCAAATGGATGTGAAAAGTGCCTTCTTAAACGGAATTATTGAAGAAGAAGTCTATGTGAAACAACCCCCGGGATTTGAAGATGAACTTAACCCGGATCATGTTTACAAATTAAACAAGGCACTCTATGGACTTAAACAGGTAGAACCTGGTATGATAGATTAAAAAATTTCTTACTTGATCATGAATTTTCTATTGGAATAATTGACTCCACTCTATTTACAAAAAGATCAGGTAATGACACTTTAATTGTCCAAATTTATGTGGATGATATTATTTTTGGATCAACTAATGAAAACTTGTGTAAGGATTTCTCCTTAATGATGCAAAAAGAATTTGAAATGAGTATGATGGGAGAACTGACATTTTTCTTAGGATTACAAGTTAAACAAACAAATCTAGGAATATGAATAAATTAAGAAAAATACACTAGAGAACTATTAAAGAGATTTGGGATGGAACATAGCAAAATAGCCAAAACTCCCATAAATACCTCTACTAAGTTAGAAAAGGATGAGAATGATACCAAAGTAGATCAAAAAGTTTATAAAAGGATGATTGGATCACTTCTATATCTCACAGCCAGTAGGCCTGATATAATGTTCAGTGTGTGCTTATGTGCGAGATTTCAAGCTGCACCTATGGAATCACATATAAAGGATGTTAAAAGGATCCTAAGATACTTAAATGGAACAATTGAGTTAGGACTTTATTATCCTAACAATACTAGTCTGGATCTTATTGGATATAGTGATGCTAACTATGCGGGTTGTAGAACTGATCGCAAAAGCACTAGTGGTACCTGTCAATTTCTAGGACACTCATTAGTATCTTGGTTTATTAAGAAACAAAATTGTGTAGCACTCTCAACAACAGAGGTTGAATATATCGCAGCTGGGTGTTGCTGCACTCAAATCCTTTAGATGAAGCAAACCCTACAAGACTTTAAAATCATGATATCAATTACACCAATATTTTCTGATAATACAAGTGCCATAAACTTAGCAAAAAACCTTGTTCATCACTCTAGGACTAAACACATAGAAGTTAGACATCACTTCCTAAGAGATAATGTTCTTAAAAATAATATTAAATTAGAATTTATATCTACTAAGGAATAATTAGCAGATATATTCAAAAAACCTCTTGATGAACAACAATTTGTAAAAATTAGAAGAGATCTAGGCATTAGCAGATATCATAAAAAATTATTCTTGTATGAATTTTCGACATACCGTTGTATATACCGAAAATTACTGTATCAGCATACCGAAAATCAATCGGTATACCGTTTTTATAACAGCTTTTTCTATGGATTAAAATCGACATACCGAAAATCAATCGGTATACCATTTTTGTGACAGTGTTTTCAGAAGATTAAAATCGACATACCGAAAATCTCCGGTATACCGTTTTTCTGTCACATTTAATTCAGAAGGATAAAATCGACATACCGAAAATCTCTGGTATACCGAAATCTCCTGTATCAAATTTTTCGGTACACCGATGTATGTACCGTTTCATCCACCGAAATTCCCTGTAAACATTTTCGGCATACCGAAAAAATTTTTGATATACCGTTTTACCCGTAAAAACCCAAAATCTAGGGTTTTTCTGAGTTGTCTTTAAATATCGGACGACCGTCTCTTCAGCCGTTCACCCCTCTCTTTCTCGCGAAAACTCCCGGAACTTCCTCCTTCCTTATTCCAAACATATTTCCTGATATCAAATCCTTCCTTCCTCCTCAAATGGCCCCGAAGAAGATCATAACGTCCAAAGGGAAACGGAAACAGGGTGAAAGCTCCATGCAGGAAGCAAATCCTCCACCAAGGTTTCGTTTTGTGGACAACGAGGCTGAAAAAGCACATAGGGAGCGATTCGCCAACAGAAAGGTACTCATTGGAAGAAAGATCCTATTTGATGAGTTAGAATCCATTAAACCTCTCTTTGAATTTCAATGCCTGATAGTTTTCCTTAGTTCCATAGGTGATAGGATTGTCTATCCTACATTAGTTTCTCAGTTCTATGTGAATCTAGTTATTTCACATTCTATGGCACATTCCTATCTTTGTGGAGTCTCTATCAAATTTAATGTAACAACTCTAGGGCAACTTTTTAAAATGCCTTATTCAAGCACAGACATCACTTTATCAATTTATGAATTAGATTGGTCTTATGCTGAAATGAATAAGGCGGTCTCATTAAACCCTAGGAGTCAATTCAAACCCACTAAGATAAACCAACTCACTAAGCAATCTAGGCTCATTACCTACATTGTTGCAGCCAACCTGGTACAGAAAAAGGGGCACCAAGACGAATTTAGTGAACTCACATTCAAAGCCGTCTATGCCATTACTCAGAAAATCCCAGTAAATTGGAGTCAAGTCATGTATTACTGTATGACTCACATCAAAACAAAATTGTTCTTTGGTCCTCCATTGACTTATATCTTTGAAATTTTTGATGTACGTCTTAATGATGAACCGAGTCTACTTGTGAAAACCAAACCCTTAGGAACTCAGGCAGTCGCCAAAATGGAACAATCCATAGAACATCACAGTAGGATTCAAAATACTCCAATAGGTTCCTCTTCTGCACCTCCACCACCACCACCCAGATCTGAAGATGAAGAAATCGACGCATCTGAACTCTCCACAAAAATGGATGCGATTCAAGAAAAAATGGCCGACATTTCTCTTCGTCAGACTCAGATTATGGAAATGATGGCTCAACAAGATAAGAGGCATCAAGATGCAATGATTCAGCAAAATCAGTAGCTTCAAGATATTCTACTTCAGCAAAATCAGAAGCATCAAGATTGCATTGAAAAATCTCTAAGTTAAATGATCGCATTGAGGCATTTCAAGACATCCTAGAAGACTATCATCAAGATGTCCTTGACCGCATCACTCCGCCATCTCCTTCAATGTTTTTTTGTTTTTGTTATTTCCTTAAAGAACTTGGTTGTACTATGCTATCTTTATCTTGAATGAATCTTATTTGTCTTGAATATTATTCTTGAATGCTTAAGTATATGATTTTTGATTATGTCAAAAAGGGAGAGAAAAATAGAAATATATCACATATATTTGAAATATTACATGACAATGAAATATCAACATAAAAATAGGGAGCTTAGCTTCAGGAGGAGCAAATAGCTAAGTTTTCAAACAAAGGGGAGAACATCTACACTTTTAACATTTGATATTCTAAAAATATTTGTAATTTTGTCATTATCAAAAAAAGGGAGATTGTTAGAAATATTTGTGTTTATTTTGATGATTACTCAAAGGAAATTATTTGTTATAAACAATACATAGAAAAAGGTTTAAATGTTTAAAGGACAAAAATCATATATGCATTAATATTCATAGCTCAGAACAAAAACGGCATACCGTGTGAAAAACGGTATACCGATTCAGTGAAAAACGACATACCGTGTGAAAAACGGTATACCGATGAAGGAAAAACGGCACATAAGCCAGAAGCAACGGTACATACTCAACCTTCTGTTTTTATAAAAGTGAGAAAAGCAAAACGACATACCGGTGGAAAAACGACATACCGTTTCAGCAAAAAACGGAACAGAACATCAGAAGACCGAAGAATTGCGGAATACAAGCAAACTGAAGAAACGGCATACCGCTGGAACAACGGCATACTTTTTCAGGGAAAAACAGTATACCGAAATAAAAACGGCATACCGAATTGACCGTGAATTGCAGACTGAAGGAAAAACGACACATCAAAGTGAAAAACGGCATACCGATCTACTAGCCGTTTACGACTGTTAGCATAGTCATTAGACACATTTGATGAAAGTTTGGTGGCTATAAATACTACTCATTTATGTCTCTTTAAGACACACATTGAATACTTGTAATTCTTGAGATCCTTTAATTAATTTCAATATCCTCACAAGCGAGTTGTAAGCAAGAGTTGTAAATTAAGCTTTGTGAGAAAAGATTCTTGTTATAAAGCATTCAAAGGAAAAGCTCTAGCTTCTCAGGGTGTTGAAAAATGGAAGGAGCAAACATTGGGTTGGTGGGCTACCAACAAGTAGGTCATTCTTTCTTTTAAGAATAAGGAAAAAATCTCAAGAGGGTCTTGAGGAGTGGACTAGGCTGGGTTGCCGAACCACTATATATTATTTCTGTCATCAATTGCTCTCATCGCCTTCTATGCTTTAAATTCCTTTGTGCATGATAAGTAGAATATTGTAAATCAATTTGTTCATTAATTCATATTATTGTTAAAATTGATTAAAGAATTATTAAAAGTTAAAATTCTCTATTCACCCCTCCTCTAGAGAAGCCTTTAGATCCTACAAGTACCTCATATTTCTCATTGCACAGAATTTTATTCAGAATCAATTTATAAGGGTTACATATCTACATGAGGCTTCCATAATTATAAGCAAGGTTTCAAAAATTTACACGTGTCTACAACCTTTTGCTGACAGATGTGGGATTTTCAAAATACAGAAAGTAATTCCAAGAATACCATACTTCAATTGATAATTCTCAGTTGATATTTTGATGAATGTCAATGCAATTTTGTCCATGTTGAAGTAGACACCTAACTTTTTTACACGTGATTGCACCCATGTTGACGGACATGGTCATTTTTTGTATCGATATGCCTGTCTTTGTTTTTCTTCTTTCAAGTGCTACTGTTCGTTGGTTGCTGCTGTTGTTCCTGCTGTTGTTCCTGCTATTGCTCCCTATATTTGGTTTTTGCTTGGCTAAGCCTAGCAAGTGCTTGGAGATCCATTTCTCTCATCCCTTCAAGCTTCAACTCATCAAACTCTCTTCTCAAGTCTCATCTCTCTCAAGCATAGTTCCAAAGTTCCAAGCATGTTGGTTGCTTGGTTTTGGAGAAACAAAGAACCGATGCTTCATTTCTTTCAAAGTCCAACTCTCATCTCAAAATATAATGTCGAACTAAAAACATTATGCATAATACTTACATACTTTCATGTATTTTTATGTAGATCTAAGTTAGATCTAACTTAAAAATCATTAGATCTAACCTAATAACGCTTAGATCTCTGTGTTTATGATTTTGATATTACACTTTCATCATATAATTACAAAAAATCAGTCCAAATTCTTTAAAATCAATATAAAATTATTAAAAATATTGGTTTAGATCTAATAATACTTGACATTATTTTAATCAAATTTTGGTTTTAAAATTCTATAATATCACTAAAAATTAGTAATTACAAACTTAATTTAAAAAATCAGGAAAACATTGAAAATCAGTAAATTTCGATTTTCCTTAAAAAATAAGGAAATTTTTTAAATGTCAGAAATTATTCAAAAATATTTCCAACAAACTGTAAAAATCATAAAAAAAATTCAAAATAAAATGAGGAAAACAAATTTAAATGCAAAAAAAAGAAATCAGCAAAATATTGAAAATCAGTAAACAGACGATTTTGTGAAAAAACAGAAATAATTTGAATGTCACAAATTATTCAATAAAATATCCCAAAAAATTGTAAAATTCATAAAAGATTAAAAAAAAAAGGAAACATATTTAAATGCATGAGCATTTTGTTCATGTAATTAATCCCATTTAATTTTTTATTTTCAGCCTTCACAATGTAGAGATGGATCTCAAAGTAGCGGAAGTTGAAATGAGGAGTGAACTCTTAGAACTAATGATCCAAAATGATTGCATGCATATCCTATCGATGGATACAGACAAAAAATAGATTACAAATACTGTAGAAAGAAAATGATAAGCAGGAATATTACATGATTGAAACAACACCTTATTGACAAATACAACAATGTCAACAAGTGTAAGTCATGCCCAATCATTATTGGTGATTAAATGAGAGAGAGTTATTAAAGGAAACAGAAGCAAAAAAAAAATGGTAGGGTGAAAAAAGATGAAATATTCAAGAAGATTCTATTTAATGAAGGAGAAAGTGAAAAACAGGAATGACAAGGTGTATCCTCCAAACTGTCAAACTCAGAAAAAGAGAAACATGTATAGGAGAGCAATAATAGAGTCAAGAAATCAAGAATGACATAAAGAACAAATTCAAAGTTCTAGAAGTGCCCATTCCAACAAGGAAAGTGGAAGTGATAGTGCTAATGATAGTGTATAGAATGATAAAGGTAAAGGTATTATAAGAATATCCAGAACATACAACCAAAGGTATGATAGTCCACATTCAACAATATGTAGAAAAGAACAATCAAAGTCAAAAATCCTAGAGAGAAAGTCAAGTTGTGACCAAATATATGTTCTTCAATATTATCCCAACAAATACTACAAAAGCACTATATTTAAAACATATACTTGATGTAATGGTTAAAGAAGGTCTTAGAGTAAAAATACCAAATGATCATAAGATAATGAACAAGTACCTCAAATTAAAGAAGAGGAGCTACAAATTTACATCATCAACTTGAAACAACAATGGCCAACATATGGGACCACTATTATGTATGATAATTGGACAAGTACAACTAGAAACATCATCAACTTTATGATTTACTATGGTGACCGTATCATTTTTTTGAAATCCATAGATGCTTTAGAGATTATAAATACCTTTATAAGCAAATGGTAGAATTCATTAAGTAAATAGGACTGTCAAATGTGTTTCAAATTATTATTGATAATGACAGTAATTTCGAAAACACCGGTGAAAGAATCATATCCAAGTATTTTATCTTTTAAACACCATGTACTGCTCATTATATTTACTTGATACTAAAAAATTTTAGGAAGACAAAGTTAATGAAGAAAACAATTAATGAAACAAAGATTGTAACGAACTTCATTTACAACAACTCCTATCTATTGACCTTTATAAAGTCACGTAAGTGTTGTAGTGATGACTATTCGTCCTAAAACCACACAATTTGCGACAAATTACATTACTCTTCAATTAATGCTTGATAAAAGAAGTAGATTGAAGTAAATGTTCAATTAATAAGTGTAGTACAGAAACCATAAGAGTGACACTCCAATTGGAAGAAGAATAAACTCCATAATCAATAGCAACTCTTTTTAGTAAAATGCTCGAAAGGTGGTGAACATAAAACCAATTCCAAAGGATCTTCACTTGGTAAATGGAGATAAAAAACCTACAATGGATTTCCAGTATGATACTTGAAGATTATAAATAAAATATGGTCCAATATGCTTCTTCATTTGTAATAATTATGTTTATAGCATAATTGGTTGCTTAATGACAATTTTTTGTCAATATAGCATACTATCAGAACTCACAGTTCCAATACAATCATGAACTCGAGAATCATACTGATTTACTAGTATATATGAAAACAGTGATAAAGAAGTTGAAACTGGATGTTGATATTCAAATACAAGTCTTAAATGAAATAAAATACTTTAAGAACCAAACGTTAGGATTTGGAGATCCTAACATGATTCATGCTCGTGACACAATGAGTCCAAATAAGGATTTTAATATTATTTATTTTATTTCATGGCGTTACATCATAAAATAGGTAATAACTTAATAATCCAATATCATATTTGAGATGAATGATCATGCTCAATGGAACAGATGTTTCAAATCTTGGACCGCCTCAACTTTAAGATACGAAGAAAATTGAAACACATTCAATCCCATCCACACAAAAAGAAGAAATAGATTGGGAACTAAAAAGATTGAATATATATATATATATATATATAATAGGGACAAAGATAAAGATCGTATACTTAATGATTGGAAAAAAATATAAAGAGCCAATTCAAGATGAAAAAGATGATAAACCAAGTTCAAGAATTACTACTGAAATGGATATTAATGTTGAAGAATACATAAATTCATCAAGACATTCTTGTGGTAGAATTACAAGCCTAGGTGGTAAGAGTGAAACTGACAATAATTCCATGCCTCTACCAAGCGACGATGAACAGTGAAAATGCAACTCCACTTGTAATTAAAGAACCACATGAAGAAAGCGAAAGACCATTTAACCTATTACAGGAGAGGATGCATTCACATATACTACACATGATAAGCATCATGGAACTCGACGGCCACAAAGACCCAAAGCCTTGGCAGATCGTTATGAGCATAAGGATAAATTCTTAGAGCAATCATACTAGAGAATGCTTATTAGAGTCACTTGACTCTTTGAACATCCATGATCTTACAGACCCTTACCATTACATCTCTTTTGAAGGTGGTTCTCATGTACAATCAGACTATTACTTTAAAAGTGGATGGATGAGAACTTCATCTTCTTGTACTCAAAACCAACAAAGTAAATGTGATATGAACTCCATCCATCTTCAATCATGCACTATCACAAATAGAATATAAATAGCAACCTTCTCAATGTCCTCCAACCCAATACTACATCCCTCAACAACCTCATACAATTCCTCAACCTCAAGGAATGATCACCTTCATTCATCAATATCCACCACTAGGATTCCTTGTACAGCTTCCACAATCACAATATTATAAATATATTGTTGAGTATCAAACATACTACACACACATGACATGGAACAGTTCCGTGTTGGGAAGAGAGCAACAAATTCAACAACAAATATTTCAATAATACAACATGGCTTGACAAGAAGATTTTGATCAACAAAGGACTTCTACATGATACTAAACTTATACGAGGTTGGTGGTGTGAGAATTCTTTAATTTGTTATTAAGCATTTTTAAGTATTGTTGATACTTTAACACATTTGTATTAAATGTATGTAACATTTTTAGTATGTTCATGTCTACAAATTGAACCTAAGTAGTCCTAAATGTATATCATTACTTACATTAGTTTATCCAAAAGTTTCAAATCAAAATTCAATATTTTTTGTCTATTTCTATGGACTTTAGTATTTTTATCGTGTTTCTACTGACATTTCTACTAATGTCTAACATGTTCCCTATTTTCATCATACCAAAGTCCAACATGAAGCCGACATTTAGAACTATGATTATAAGACACTAAGTGATGCAGCAACTTACTATTATCAACCATAATTGAAAGGTGAAGTAGAATGCCATTGGAGAAGGAACACAGAAAAACACAAGCAATTTCTCTATGAAACTCATTATCTAAATAATCAATTAAGTAATTCTTGGGCTATACATGCCCATACAAATACAAATCCTGCTCAAAGAAGAAACAAAGAAAATATTGCCACACTCCCATCTATATCCTAATTATCCTAGTATAATTAAGCATCTTAAAGATATTCCAATGCATATAAAATGCATTCTAATATAAATAATTGTCCTATAGATATCCTCATATGGGTAAAAACACAAGCTATTTATGTGTTCATGCAATTATCTTAATTACCAAGATCACTTTCGGCCCAAAAGGGTACTGTATCGGTTCTCCTTCCCTTTGAAAAACTAAGAGCAGGACTGAGAATACCATTCTCAAATGTACACACAAATTTTATTAGAAAGTTCCTGACCCTGTGTCTCAATTCTAAGACGGTTTGTCCAGAGCTAGAACAAACTTTACCATCACACTATGAAGCTTGAATGAGCAAGTATTATAGTAGCCATCATGATGTTCTACAACTAGAAAAGCAAGCCACAGAGAAGTAATCTAAAGACCAAATAATTTTTTTTCTAAAAAAATTAATAGAAGTTTAATGGTTATATCATTCTTTAACTTTCTTAATGTGCTGGTATAGTACCACAATTTCAGACAGGATATTTAAAAGATAATATCCGATTGCAAGACCAGATGAACAGACAATTAGTGAGGAATAAGCAGGATACACGTTTTCCACTAGTAAAAGCTCCACCATAATGTTATGGTTGCCAAAAGGAAACAAAAAAAGAGCTTTGTAATCTGTGCTACCTGATATAACGGCAGTAACATCTGGTTGAACATAATCTTGAAGTACTGGAGCCTCAGAAGAAGTTATTGCTTTCATCACACAAATTGTTATAATATAGTTACCTGATAAATAATTACAGAACAAGTTACCATGTAATAATAAAAAGAAAAAGGATAATGTCAAAATTCTGAATGGAGTTTGTAAACCAAATGAAAGTGCACAATATTTTTTTTGTTACAACATACCACAAAAAGATCCGGCAGCCTGAAAAAGATTCAGACCATATTTCAGCATTTTTGTAATATCTGTTGGAAATTGAGGTCCATTATCCTGTCAGACAAAAACAGTAATTCTAAAATTATATTTCTTTAATAAAGTATAGCTCTTCTGAGAACATTAACTAAATCACTAGGGACATCAAAATTATTACAAATCACCAACCACAGAAACATTAGTCCTTCTTTCCACCCCTTTCCCGTTTATCAAGAAGCTGCAATGGAAAACAGCAATGTTAGAATGATACAAAAGTTCTCATAGAAAACCATAAGAGGAAAAATCGTACTTCACTTGCGAAGGACTTATGATACAAGTTGATGATGCTATATTATCTGATTGTGCTACAAATAGTCTCTGCAGGAAAAGTGTAGTCAAGGATTAATTGTCTTGTAGTGTATATTTATTTCCTGAAAAGAACAAACACACCCATCTGTTTGAGTTGAAAAATATATGTATTATATTGACAGAAGTGGTAGGGTGTATGGACGGACATTAATGAACTATCTAAAACAACCCTGTCCTATTTTTTAAATGGCATAGTAAATAAGCAATATTTGGGGAAAATCAAAAATCAAATTAAAGGAAAATTTATAACTAAATCTAATTTGAAAAGAAGCATATCAAATTTAAACTCTAGATTTAAAAATATCTGAAATTCTGCCTTTACACTCTCACTATTACTTTCTTATCTTACATACTTTTACCTTCATGTTTTTTGAAAAAATTACATGCAATCTGCACGGGTGTTCACTAGTAGCACAGCTAAAACTAAAAAGAAGTCTATGACTACTATTTCAACACTAATTTCTAGCGCAAATTCATATTAATATATTTAAAGTAACTGTTAATCTATCAGATTGAACAATGATGAGCATTCCATTAGCAGCTTTTATAGCATTGTTTGGTAGGTCATCATTTTTATGTTTTCAACAAAATGCGTTGTCAAGTTTAGAACTAATGTGCCAAAGTCTTTTCCATCTTTTCCTTCCTTTATTTCAAAACTTCCTAGCTTTTTAGCTGGGCAAAACAAAAGGATTCGGCCTACATAACAGTAGGCTCTCTTCCGTTTGTTGGCTCATAACTTAATTTGGTAACAAGATCAAAGCAAATAATCATTTGCTTGAGGCCAGAATTACCCAAAAAAAAAAGAGAAAACCCTAAAGCTTAAAGCATAGAAGGCACATGCATCGATTTGAAACAGTATGCAGCATCAAAAGTGCCCCCACGCCATCCCGTGGCACTACTTACAAGCTCTATATTGTGAGCCCTACTTTGAGTGCTAATGGCATGTACTTAATAATTACACTCATATCTGCAGAGATCAAACAGATGAAGCAACAAGGATTGTATGTAGATAATGTCACACAAATTTTTAAAACAGATTGTCATTAAGAGTGCTCACTATCCTCTCTTCTGGGACAATATTCCTTGGAATATAAATATCAGAGAGAAGAACTTCATAACCAGCCTGCAAGGCAAAAAAAAAAACAAGAATTAACAGAGAATTAGGAAACTATTAAGTAAATATATTGTATAATTCATCAATAAATAATGCTGAACAGATATATTGACAATGACAATTGATTCCAAAAAACCATAAGAATATTTGGGAAGAGAATTATAGATTGTGAACGCAAGAAACTGAAGGAGATGCAATACGTCCAGAGTACCCTCCTATATGTAAGGAACTAGGAAGACAAAAAATACTATACAGATATATTTTTGTACTTGATTTCATCTCCTGGTTGCTGCTTATTTTATTTATGAGTCATCATATCCCAACCTTCACAAAAAAGGATGTGGAGATACCTAAAAACCCTAATAAAAAATGTAGACAAACACTATAGAAATAACCATATCTATGACTAAATTGGCGTAGCATTGTTAACTAGATTCAAAATTTGAATCCCAAAAGCTCTCATGCTTCTTTGGCTTTCTTGTCCTTTCAATACTTTACTGGATTCGTTACTAATCAGCAATTGCAACAAACAGCAAGAGAAACTCAGCATTTTCAAAATCCCTCCATCAGTGGTGGAGCCACACTGGGGCCACCCAGGGCATGATCCAATTGCAATTTCACAAAAAAAAAAAAAGAATAGCACACACCACACACAGCCATCAGCCCATGACTCCACAGTCCGCCTCTTGACCTCTCCTCCACCACTCTCCTATGTGTGTCTGTGTTGTGAATCGGAGGTCGAAGCACCCATCCCTGACAGCTTGTCACCGCTGTATAGTACTCACAACCGTCGCCGCTATGCTGCTGTGCAGTACTCACGACCGTACTAAGTAGCCCGTTGCCACTGCTCACTGTGCAACCAACCCATTGAGGCATCAACGATCGACCATCCTTTATTGACTACCCATGACTGCTTCACGACCGTCCTTTCCTTCACCGCTCTCCCCCACTGTAATGTTGCTCTCCACTATCCATCGTCAAATCCCCTATTCCCCTGATCCCAGTGTGGCCCAACTGCCTAAGGGCCAAGCATGGCTCCGCAATAGAGCCTCCTACCTCTCCCTCTGCCACTGTGGATGTGGATCGCCTTTGCTGGCTACTCCTACGCCTCGCCTACCTATTCCATTGTTACTTGTGCATCTATGGTAGATCACCACTCAACTCTGTGTTATGACCTGTAAATTTGATCTTGATTATATGTCAATATGTGTGTTTATAAACTACTAATGATGATTACTTAGTTTTTTATTATCGAACATTGACTCTTGATGACTATTATTTGGTTTCCTTAATTATTGTTATTTGTTATTGATTATTTGACTTATTATTGTTAAGATCGTTATTGCTATTGACTTAGTTATTATTATTTGTTATTGACTTATTATTACTGTTGAGATTGTTATTAAGAGGACAATTGAGATTTTATTTATAGTTAGATTGTTACCATTAATTTTAGAAATTGATATATTAATTTATTAATCCTTTATAAATTCTCAATATATTTATAAACATATTTAAAAAATCTAAAAAACATGTAAATTTGTATTTTTATTACCATCTAGGTGCCCAAGGTGCCTTTGCTCACCGCCATAGCGCATTGGTGCCATGATAAGTATGACATGTACTTATTGTGTCGTATCCTTGACACTATATGTTGTTGTTCAAAACAATACATGTAAACATGATATTTTGTCGTGTCCTTTTCATATCATTTTTTACAAGAAATGTAAATGTGTTGTTTTATGTTTGCTCTTAACACAACACGAAAAGTACACCACACGACTACTAGGTCTTGTCATGCCACAAGCGTATTTTAACTTTGAATGTTAATGAATTTGTCAACAAATTGTTAAATAGAAAATGTCTACTAGCATATGTTAGAAGATGTTAAAAACTAATGAGCATATCATAAGTTATCCCCAACAAGACAAGTTAATTACTTGGAGAGCAAAGCCACAAACCTTCACTTCAAAAGAAGCAATCAAGCGACTCAACTTGAGCTCAGGAAAATATCTGTAAAAATAACAAAAAGGTTTATAAACCATGATGCCAAACCAAAGATAAAATTATTCTACTATGAAAACAAAATAGAATTCTTGATAGGGTTTTTACATGTACACCAACCAAAACTGACTATATTACACAAATACCATCAAGGATTCAAAATGTTCACATAAACCATATATTCTCAAAACACCTATCACATATGTCATCGACGGCATATGCTTGGTTAATTCTTGAAAAGTCAAAAGCCAATCCAAAGACTGAGGATGACTAACTTGCCCTCTTTCCATATACAAACGGTAATCACACACACACATATCTATATATATATATATATATAAAGAGAGAGAGAGAGAGAGGGAACCATTTTTTATGTATGTTACCTCATAATAGGTATTTTGAGGAAAAGTCATTTATGGATGTTGGATCTTGATCTTAAGGACATCTTGAAAACAACCTTTTTATTAGTAGTTTTGTTTTTGGAGGAAAATAGAAGGGAGAATATAAGATAATTAATTATATTTAATGAATAATAGAGAGAGAATGCAAATATGGTTAATTTTTTAGGGAAAGTTTAAACGACTTCACCCTTTTTTAGGAATTATAAGAGAGAGAATGCATGATAAAGATACAGTTACAATTTGAGAAATTTAACAACTCCCTATTTATTAGAAGAGTAATATATTTTTACCATTTGCATCTATTATTTTCTTTACTTACATCATTTTTTTTGGTGATCATTTTTATTGGTGAATGGAACTAGGAGAGAGAAGATAAGTTAATTAAATGAATTTAATTGAATGTTAGAGAGATGATGCACATATTGTTATTAATTTGATAAGTTTAAAACAATTCACCTATTTTTAGGCAAAGTGATATATTTGTTGCTATTTTGGGTTTTTTTTTTCTCTTTCCTTTTTCTTATAAGTACATAACCTTGTTTTTGTTAGTATATGTTTTGTTTTGATAAAGGAACTTAGGAGAGAGAATATAGGATAATAAATAGAATTGGTTATTTGTTGTCAATTTTTAAATTTATTTGTTGTATAACTTTATGTAGCTGACAACCATATTTACAATTTTGTAATCATTCACGTCACAATTACAACAATAGATCAAGTGTTATTGCTATATTTTCATGCATATTTAGTATTAGTTTTACTTTTCATATATTAATAGAATTAGTCTTACTTGTATCTTTTTTCTTGTGTTTTTAACACTAAAATTCCCAACTGAATTTAAAATCAAAACTAAAATAATAACCCAACATTAATTCCACACAAAAACTAGAGCTAAACCAAAATAAAATTCGTAACACTGAAACTAATATTGAATTGTACTAGTGAAAATATTAGGTTACACTTAAAATTTTCCAATTGAATTTTAAACTGAAACAAAAATAGCCAAACATCAATTTCACACCAAGACTAAAGCTAAAACTAAAAATAAAATTAAAACTAAAATCATGTTTGTTCATGTCCAACATGTTAACCCGAACGAAAGTGGAGATAATGCTAGAGGAAGCTATGGTGCATCAATCTCACGACGAGGGGTCGGTAAAAGGAAGATGTAGGAGGAAGCAACAACAATGGTGTAAACAGAAACTTAGCCTTGAGATGGACAATGTCAACAGCTCCTGCTCCATCCCCTACTACAACGCCCCCTCCAGCCACAATCGCATCAACTATCCTGGATACTACAACACCCTGACCAATCTAATGCACTTCGTGCTCTTTACAATTTTGATCGCTTCAACGTACGATTCCTACAACGAATTTAGCTACAGGGAGGGGTTGTGTGACTTCAAGTTCTCCACTAGGTTTACTGGTCCTGGCGAGGCTACGACGATGGGATCGACGATCTCAATGAATGAGTTATTATTAAGGACGTCTCAGGTGGCGAAGAAACTGCTACTAGTGGTGAAAACGACCACCATCAATATCGTCACAAATGGTGAAGATGACATCGTCAGTAGGTGGTCCAGAAGGTGGATGATGAGAAATGCGAACTCCCCAATGATTTCTCTTCAAGAGGAGCAAGCAATGTAAAAACTAGAAACCCTAGCCTATGGTTATCGGAAAAAGAGAGAATACAATTAGGAAAGGAATGAAAAGGGAAGAAAATGGGTTTCATTTTTGGAGAGAAAAAGAGAGAGTAATGCATTGATAATTTTAGTGGTTCAATGTTTCCTATTTTGTTTTAGTTTTTTAAATTTTGAAACTAAAACCAAGTGATTTTTTTAATAGATGATTTCTAATTCTAAAGGATTTTAAAGATTTATGATAGTATGATGAATGGATGGAGAGAATGTAGCCTCATATAAGGGTATTTTAAAGATTTTTGCACCAGATATACTCATTATAGGATGTAACCTCTACAAAGGTATACCATATACAAGCAAAAAACCTATCACATGTGTCATCGAAGGCATATGCTTTGTTAATTCTTGAAAAGTCACAAGCCAACCCAAAGATCGAGAATGACTAACTTGCCTTCTCTCCATATGCAAATGGTGGGTGTATGTGTGTGTGTGTGTACGAGCAACTTCTAATGCAAGTGGCCACATTTTACTAAAATGTAGGAGGCCACGTTTTGGATCCATTATGACCATTAAATCATGATCCAATGTCGTGTTAGTATGAATGTATCATCAACATAATAATTTGTATCGATATTACGAGTGCAATTACTTAAGGAATCATACCATACTCACACCAAACCATGACACTAGCAAATTCGTGTCAGTGTTATGTTTCACGAAACATCATTTTAACAAAATAGGACTAAACGCATCTGAACGGGTCCCTATATATGTATATATATATATATGTATGCATGTATGTATGTATCTATGTATATATATGTGTGTGTATATATATGTTAGAAATGTTGTTATAATAGTGAGTTAATGGATATCCATTAACTATATATTATTAGAATAGGCTATATATACATGTAATACTTTTCATTATCAATAAGAAATTAATCTTTCTACACTAACATGATATCATGAGCCAACTTTTTTGAAAATAAAAAAAAAGGAAAGAGTGGGAGAGAAACCTTAGCCGTCAGCAACTAAGCTTCTTCTCCAACACCATTATCGGACTTCAACCTTCCCCTCCCCCACGTCGGCCCTCCAACCTCCTCTCAACTTTTCCTCTCATGTCATCAGGTTCTTCCAATGCCTCCTTTGTCGTTGGTACACTTGTAATTGCCATTCGACCCTATAGTAGCACCACTTAACCCTTCAAGGTCCATATATATATATATATATATATATATATAAAAGCCAAATCAGTTGCATCCTTTCTCAAATTAACTATTTTGAGAGAAAATTATTTTTGTACATTAGATTATTATCTAATGATTACTATCAAAATCGCCTATTTATTCATAGTGGCTTTGGTTTTTTTTCCCTTTTTTTTTAAACGATTACAATCACATAACTCGTTTCAATTTAAATTGAAATTGATAGTTACTATTTATTTATGCGTTACACAATATCCTATTTACGTGTGAATAGGTTGTGGCGTAAATTCCTATTTACATATAATTTGAATTTTTTTTTCTTTAAATGACTAAAATTTCAAATCATCAACATATTGCCCTATTTAGTTGCAGTTATTCACCCACATATTGCACAATATCCAAAATTATGCCAGTTATAGCATAAATTCTTATTTACATGTGATCTAGTTTTTTTCTTTAAATGACCTGATATTACTCTATTTAGTTGCAATTATTCACCCATGTATTGCACAATATCCAAGATTATGCTAGTTATGGCATAATTCCTATTTACATGTGATTTGATTTTTTTTCCTTTAAATGACTAGGATTTCAATTCACCTATTTATTGTCCTATTTAACTGTAGTTATTCACCCATGTACGGAGAATTAGTTGTTTCTATTTGTAATTTTAGTGTTACATTACTTTGATTGTGTATAAAATCATAATTCAAGAACGCATATGTTTGAAATCTTATTGTTGTAGAACACAATTGTATTACGATTTTATAAGTTACCTGTTTATATGATACGATCATTATCTGATTTTTTGTAACACTGAATTTTTATTATTCTATAATACAATTTCGATGGTTTTAAATAGTACTAAAATGAATGATTTTTTAAAATTCAATCCCATGGTTTGTTGTTTTATGTAGAATTCTATGAAAAGTTTGGCTATTGTTGAAGTCAGGTTGTTGTTGTTAAAGACAATGTTAATAGCATACAAGCTTTATATATTTTGGATTTACTGTTCAATTTACATCAATTATTTTTCAGATTTCAGTTGCATCCGTTGAAGTTTATATTTGAAATCGTATAACAACTTTTGGTAGAAGTGCTTTCAAACTGTTTGATTTTAGTATTACGTTACCGATTGTTTGTATATTAGTTGTATTAAGATGTTTTGAATGTTTCGTACTAAATGTAAATAATTTTGTATTACTATTTTGAATAAATTAATAGTATCATATTGAAACCGTATTATTAAACCAATATCTCTTCTAATAAAACATTATCACTAAGAGGTGGAACTAATCTCATTTATGTACATCCATTTAGTTTTGTATTACTACATGTAAACAATATTACTAAATAAAAACGCATGACTAGAAAATAACCATTCACGAATAGTATCATGACAAACAATATTCACAACCAGTAATACTATTTTCTACTCATCTTCCTCTTCTTCACCAAATCACAAATCAACAAATAAAACAAGAAGAACCCAAATCATCTAACAGCAAATCACATAAGCCTAAGAACACCACAAGAAGCAACAAGAAAAGACATAATGACACCACAAGAAGCATCATCCCTGCTCGACCACCTCCTCCCTCCCTTCTCGACGACCTTTGCCTCGACCTGCAAGCTTTTAACCATGATCTTCCACATACACTGTCTTTTGCTTGGAAACAAAGAGAAAGAGAGAGTGTGTGAGAAAGAGAGAGAAAGACAAGGGAGGCAGATGATGCTAGGAAATGAAAAGAGAGAAAGAGAGACAAGTGTCGCTTCTCTTGGGCCTAAGAGGTAACAATGTCATGTAGGGACCTCAGGTGTTAGAAAGGAGGCGACGACATCATGCAACGACCATAGGCGATAAGAGGAGGTGGCGGTGTCACGCGAGGACCTCAGGCAACAAAGGGAGGCGACGACATCTTGCGTGGGGCCTCGGACGACAGGAAGGATACGACGGTGTCATACAAGGGCCTCGGGCAGCAAAAGGGAGGCGACGACGTCTCACGTGGAAGAGGAAAGTGCAATATCTCGTAGGGGAAGGGTGTAGGGTGGTGGGGTTAAGGGGTGTGTCTATGCTAAATTTGGAATGGGGGAGAGGATTTTAAATGGTTTCAATTTTTTGAATTTAAAAATAAACCAGAAATCAATTTTTTTTTGTAGGACAAAAGCAATTTTGGGTTTGTTCATAATGACTATGATGGACGATTAGGATTAGTTTCTATCTAGGAAGGAGTTAAGAAAAGATGTAATAGATACATATATATAGATATATATGTATGTATGTATGTATGTATGTATTTGTATATAAGGAATAAATTAGTAACATTTTCCTTCAAATTAGCTTATTTAAAGGAAGATTGATATAAAACGTTGGATCTTAATCCAACAAGCATACCTAAAACTACCTATTTTAAATTAATACAACTAATGATTTCTTTTTGAAGGGAAAATTTTTTCAATATTTATTTAATTACATTTAAGTATAGTAGTTATTACTTGCAATCCCTACTTATTAATTTTCAAATAAAATTATTGTTTCCATTAGTTATTAAGGCATTTTTAATAGGAAAGGTTTAGTTTCTTTCCAAAAAATATAAATTTCCTTTTCAAATTGCATTATGTTTTCGAATTATTTTTATTTAAATGTTTTAAATGAATATGGCAATTTTAATTTTTTCTATTAATTTTTTTAGTATCAATTTCATGATGTTTTATTTTTATTTCAGTTTAGTATTACTAAACTGAATAAAAAATAATTTTTTATTGCTACATGTTTATTTTAGTTTAGTATTATAGAACTGAATAAAAAATAACTTCATAATTACAATTACATTTGGTAAAAAATATTTCATTGATCAACAATTTAGTATTACTAAAACAATAATGATTTTTCAATTTAATATTACTAACCTAATGTAACTATAAGTAATACTATTTAGTTAAAATAGTTTTGGATTTAGTTAAATAGTGTTGATCCACTCCTCTTCCTCCCACATGAGTTCGTCCGGAACATCATGAAGTCAAAAGTGGAACGATCGACCCCCTCAATTCTACCTCGACATGTGGCAAAGCGGCGACTAAGATACGTCCAAAATCGACAACGTACAATGATAAAAGAACAGCCATGAACCCAACTAGAGAGGGACGAGAGCTACAAATGACGTGGGAAAGGTAGAGTCCCGAAAGGAGGGAGGAAGGAGAGAACGACGAGGTAGAGATAAGAGTTGAAGGACTGGTAGGTCTCGTAGAGCCACTAGCAGAGGGGGTCGTTGACTCGTTGTCGAAGCTGAAGGTGGGGTGAAAGAGGGCGAAGGAGACAACAGAGTAGGCGTCGGGGGAGTCAAGGAAGGCACAGGTGAGGTGATTGAAGTCGATGAGGCAAAAGATCGACTGGATATAGTCGGATGCGAGAGCAGGTCTTGGAGATGGACTTCCACCAGGATTACATGGAGTCAGGGTTAGGATTTGTGTTCGAGCAAAAGGAGGTGGAGGTAGAGGTGAAGGTGAAGGTGGATGAAGTCAAGGATGTCGAGACTGTCACAGCAATGGAGATTAGTCAGATATCCAATGGTTATAGTGGGAAGTGCATTAAGGGACGATGGGTCAACGCAAAAGGGGTGGATGGTTGAGTGTGGGGTAGGGCGGGGGTACAATTTTGAGTTTTAAAAGAGTGTAATAAATCATTAATCTATATATATATATAAATATAAACGCGCACACACACATACACACTATCTTTATTTGAGTATTTTAAGAACAATATTCAAAAACATGTGTTACAAGTTTCAAAATCAAAATGTAATTCGTAGATTTTTAATATACATCATCTCGATCAAAAACATGTTGAAATCCACAACATTTAGAAACTCCTAAAATATATCTCTATTTATATACAAATTCAACGATTTTAAAACAAGAATCTGATATTTAAGTTATAAGTTTCAAAACCAAAATGTAATACAAGGATCTTAATCCACATCATGTATGCACAAAAATTCATATCATTTAGAAAGTCATAACATATAAATCTATTCATATGCAAATTCATTGGTTCTCTATAAGTTATAATAAGTACATACTAAACTCAATACTTAAAAATTTCAAAATCATTTAATTTTTTACAAACAAGTTTTTTAAATAGTTTCTATTATATCTAGTAGCTTAGATTTTTAATCTAATGGTTAGATGTTAAGATATAAAAAGTTATCCTTAAAAAATTAAAATAAAGACTGTCTTCATTTGAAGCTAATCGTAGACATGTATATAAGATCAACATCCATTAAGGACATTTCCTCATTTTTACAATTTGTGAACACGTAGATTTGACACTTTGATGAAAATCTTATAGTGTAACAATAGATTGGATTTCCATTGGAAACAGTTGGCTATGGTATTTATATCTAGTGATCTTACCTCTTTAACCATCACTAGTGTGAACGTAATTACCCACAAGATGTGAACGTAATTTTTTTAGAGAAATTGGGAGAGTCATTAATGTTTTATTCAATATGAACGACATTGAATTTTTGTACAAATACCGAATTTTAGTAGAAGATATTAAATACATGCAAATACGAAACTTTTGTGTAGATATTGAGATTATGTTTACAACTCTATTGTCCTAGATTGTAGCAATGGAAGTTGATATTGCTGATAATCTATTGATCAATGATGTAATTATTAATAATGAAGTTGAAGACTTCTTTTTTATATAATGTAGTTCTTTGTGTTGGTTAAACATTTTCTATAATGATTTAGGTAAAAGTTTTCTATTACAAGTTTGTAAATTGAACTTCTTTAATTTGTGTTTTAGAAGAAGTAGAGGCCTCACCGTCAACTAATTTAGTTTCATTACTTGTTGTTTCTTTACTTTTCAATGGACATTCTTGTCTTTTGGTTTCTTTTATTTTTACAAAAGCTACAACAGGTCAAGTAAGCCACGTCTTCTTATATAAGATCTAACCTCAAACTAAAAGAAGACCCATCAACAATAATCTTGTTAAAAGAAAATTCAAGCATCATAAGTAGAAATTTCAGTAACAATATCAGTAAACTAAAAGAAAACTAATTTTCAATGTTTGGTTTTTAATTTTAGTAGAGTCAACAAGCAAAGTCAAAATAAATAAATAATTCACAAACATTTGATAAGAACTAAAATCAATAGCAACAATGATTATAGTGTTTAATTTCATATTGTAAATGAACAAAAAAAATCAAAATAAATAAAATAGAAATCATAAGAAAATTTCAATGTCTAGTGTTTGAATTTCATTATTATAAATGAATAAAAAAATAAAATAAATAGGTATATAACAAAATCCATGTCATTTAAAAACTTAGAACACAAAGATCTATTTATATACAATTTCAATGATTCTCTATAAGACATAATAAGTATATGCTAAATTCAATACCTAAGAATTTCAAAATCACTTGATTTTTTATATTCAGGTATTTTAAATAGTTTTAATCATATCTACTAGCTTAAATTTTTAATCTAATAGTTCGATGTTAAAATGTAAAAAATTGTCCTTAAAAACTTAAAATAAAAACTGTCTTCCTGCATGTTCCCTTATACACTCTTAGATGAAACTCCATCTCAATAGTCCATCCATCCCTACTATATCACTATTTTTTAAAAATAAATACATAAAAGAAAAAAATAACTATATATCTTTATTTATGAGATATCTATAAATGCATAGTAAATTTTCATTTAAATCAAATAACTATTAACCCTTTATCTAAAGATCTTGAAATTCAATAAATTTTGTTAAACTTTAACCTTTAAATTTTAGTTTAAAAATTAACAATGAATATAACCAGATTAGGATATACTTTAACATATAGTAGATTATATTATAGATCAACTAAATATAATTAGATTTTATTTTTAGAAACAAAAAATATGAAAAAAAAGGTGCCTATAGGGAGACGTCCTTATAGGCACCTATAGGTACCTTTTTCTATACTGAAAACTACGAACCCAAAAACCACCTGATTTTCATTTAAAATTTAAATACTAAAACTAGAAAGGTAACTATTAAATAGCAATAACTAACTACTCACTCACTCTCCCTTAGTTCTCTTTCTCGACTATCCACTACTCTCTCTCTCTCACACACCCCTCTCCCATTCTCTCTATTGGGACTCTCTCTCTTACACCCTATCTCTCTCTCTCTTACATCTTGTCTCTCTCTCTCTCTCTCTTCCTTTCACCCTCTGTCTCACTTGCTCCTCTCTCTCTAGTTTCAAGAAGACCAACGATGGTCGATGAAGTAAAGAGGATGGCAATGGCGCATTAAGGAAGTCAACAACAGCAATGCAACAAGGAGATCAGCAGTAATGCAATAAAGAGGACAATAGTAACAGTAATGGTTACTAAGGGCCTGTTTGTGCACCCAGAAAGTAAAGGAAAGGATTTCACAGGAATTCCAGAGTCAACAGGATTTTCCAGGAAATGGAAAGTAAGAGAAACTGCTTTCCTGTTGACTAGATTTCCTGCTGTTTGTGCCTATTCAGGAAAACAGAGGAAAGTAGAATATAGGTGTTTGTGCTTATCAACAGATTTCAAAGGAAAGCAGATATTGATAATTTCATAATTGTTCAAAGAAAAGCAGATTTCAAACTCAATCAAATATCTCTCAAAATATAAATTTGAGTCATACAAAAGTTCAAATAACATTAC
>JAMKQA010003360.1:0-17957 GCA_024699735.1 Posidonia australis
GTAAACTCCATTTAAAACTCAAATTAATTAAGTAAAAACCCTGATTAAAACCAAAATCAAGTAAAATTCATTGAAACAATTAAAAACTCAAAATAATTAAGTTAAAAACCCTAATCCAAACCAAAATCAAGTAAAATCCATTTAAACCATTAAAAACTCAAGGTAACTAAGTAAAATCCCTAATCCAAACCAAAATCAAGTAAAATCCACTTAAACCTTTAAAAAAAACTAAGGTAATTAAGTAAAAACCGTAATTAAAACCTAAATCAAGTAAAAAAACCAAAATATGAATTAAATACTTAATCAAATCAAGTAAAAAACTAATCCTTAATCAAATCAATTAAAAAACCAATTAAATCAAAATATGAGTTAAATCCTTAACCAAACCAATTAAATCATTAATTAAATCAAGTAAAAAATCAATCTTCAATTAATCAAATTTAAAACTTAAACTCAAAGCCTTAATCCATTTAAATCTATTTAAACATAAATCTAATCCATTTAAAACTTAAAATAAAAAAATCCAAAAAATCCAAATTAAAATCACAAAAATAATTAAAATAATAAAATCCAAAAGCTCTAAATTAAGCCACTTAATTAGACTTAAAACCCAAAACCCCTAATTAAAATCACGAAAACCTAATCCTAAATTAAATTAGCAAAACAAAATCCTAAAATCCACCTAAACCCATTTAAACACGTAAAATCCTGAAAGTCCACTCCACAAGCCCATTCAAAAGCCCACCATTCCATTTCATTTCCTCTCAATCAAAAACTTAGTTTTATCCATAAATAATTTAGGCAGCCATCTCCTCCTCTTCTTTGGCAACAACCCGTGATCACCGGTGCTAATCCCTCCCTCAGCATCTATCCCTGTGTGATCTTCGGCAAGCCCTAACAACCCCTCCGTGCATCCAATGCTCCTCATCCATTGGAGAGGCAGATCGACGACGCTGGAGAGCTCCACGGGTGTATAAAGGATCCCCCACATCGCCGACTCATGACCACCATTTTGAAACCTAGAGAAACCCCATCAAAAGATCCTGATTCATGGCCATCTTTAGCAATCCCTAACAAGTCTAGAACCTCGTTGCCACGGTGACCAGAGCATCCACGCATGGAGAACACCGCTGCTAGTAGGGGAGGAACAGTCCAACCATCATCCAGCTAATCCTTTCCCATTTGGTTTTAAATGATTTTCTTGCTATCTGTCGAGTTCATTTGAGCTTTCTGGGTGAGTTCCATTAGGGTTACTGCCCAAGTGCATTGTCTTCTCCTTCTCCGGTGGTGAGTTCACCACCACCTCCAGCGAGGCCTGTGGCCTCTGGGGCAGATGAGGCCCCTAGTGCCTCTCCCCCATCCTCCTCCACTTTCTTCCCAAACCTCCAATCGTTCCAGAGGGGATCCCTTAGCCAACCGTGGCCAAGGGCACATCACCGTCGCTCTGTCGCCACCTCCCACCGCCATAGAGTCCACTAAATGAGTGAGGATCTTCTACCGTTCCCAGCTCGGACCATCACCACTGGAAGCCTCCCCATGGCTCATCGAAGGCTTCCAAAACTCCGCTTGACCTCCTCCTCATCTGCAGCACTGCCCCAAGCTCACCGGCACCCATCACTAGCGCTTGGGATGGGTGGAGCTCCTCAATTAGCCATAGTTTCACCCACGACTCCTGGAAGCTTCCCCGTGGTCCTTCGATGCTCCTTTCGTCCTCGCTTGTGCCTCTCCGACACTGGAATGCTACAGCCACCTCGCTGTTGTCCTCCCCAGTGTCGAAAGACCACTTTGCCAGAGCTCTAGACAGGGGGAGCACCTCAGGCAGCCCTGGTCGTCCCTAACGCTTTAGAGATCCTCCTCGCACCTCTCCCTAGCTTTTCCGATCATCGCCTATGCCCATCCGTCGTCGTGCTGCTGCCAGTGCCTCGTCAGACCTCTCACCAGAGACTGGAGCGCTGATGATCTTCGAAGGGCAGCAATTTAGTTTAGGTCCTTAAGTTTTTGATTGATTACACTTAGGTCCTTAGGTTATTACATCTAGGTCTAGACTTTTTGTGTTTGAATCGCTGTAGTTATAAATAAAGTTTTGTCTTCTTTTTTTTTCTTGTAAAAATTGATGTTATCCCTTAAATATTTTCTTTTTTTATGACCAACTCAATAAATATTTGTTTCATCACAACTAGACCCCTGAAATCATGTTTTCCTCACAATTAAGTCCTAAACATTTTCATTTTTCCCCCGAATTTTTAACAAACAAGAATTCCTTTGTGAGATTTACATCCAGAACCTTGAACTAATTCATAATTACACTGAATGTATAGAAACTTGTTTTTCATTGCATTTTGATCTTTGGATTTTGCATGAAAACCCAGATTTCATCTAATATAGTTTCTGAGCATAGATAAATTACATCTAGGCCCTTTATTTAGAATTTAAGTCATTGATTTGGGTTTTTAATTGCATTTTAGTCCGTATACATACATTTTTTCACATTTATTAATCATGCATGTTTGTAAATTGTCACATGAATTAGGTATTTATGACAAAGTCATGTTTTAAATCTAAAATGACCTTTGATTCTGTATTTTGATAACATTTGCACACACATGTAAATTTTGCACATTTAGTCTTGAATTTTCATGAAATTACTAGAATGCAAATTTCACATATTTCACACCTACATGTCACATTTTTCTGTTAATTCATGATCTGAACTTTAGCATGACAGTATTTGAACAGTTTTCAATCATGATTGCCTTCTTTTTTCTGGATTTTGCACTTTAGTCCATAGGTTTCTTTAAATTGCAAATATGTGATTTTTCAGCATCCATTTCTCTTCAAAATGTATTTTCACCTTGATTCATGTGATAGTTTTCTGTTCTCTGATTTCTGTGAAGTTTTCCAAGTGGATTTGCTATTCCTTTGTGAATTTTACGCTTTAACCCCCACACCTGTGATTATTCATGTTTACATCATTTTCTTGCATTTGAAATCTTGTTTTCATCATGTTTTCTTGTAAATAATATTTTCCTGACATTTTGCACACATTAGATCATGCATTTTGCATTTGTACACATTTATCGCATTTAGCCATGTGAAATTACATAATTGCCCCTATGACACCAACTCATGCACATGCATGTTATTTTTGCAGTAAATCATACACATTTTCCTGTGTAAGTAATTCCTAAGCATTTTTCATACATTTAGATGCATTTGCGTGCACATTTATCTAGATGCATGTCATTTCATGTCATTTTCAATAAAGCTTGCTTTCCGTGTGGTTTTCTGCAGATTTCTCTTTGGTTTACTCCAGATTCTTTTGCTTGACACTGGTTTGATTTCCCTCACTCCGCATTTATATTTTTTATGATTTGATTTGGATTTACATCACCCGAGGGCATACATTAATCGGCTTAAATGCCTACATTGAACCAATTGCAGATTATTTTCCCTATTTTGATTTTCATGACATTTTCCATAATTCCAATGATTTGGGAAGATGCCACTTCTGATTATCTAGATGTTTGCATAGTTTCTCAGATCATTTTCTTCAAAAACATTGTCATTTCATATGATTTTCTTTGTCATTTCATGTGTTGTCTTTCTATCATTCTGTGTCAATTTCTTTGCAATTTTTGCACACACATTGAACATCCACCTTGTCACGATCCTGTATTCACCTTAACATGATTTCGAGCATAATCATGGTTTAGCAAGCATACATTTGCATATAGCCTCTTAGCAAGCGAATAAGACTAGAAAGACTGAGTTTCTCGGGCATATGGGGGTGCCAAACACCTTCTGTATGTGTAATAGGAATCCTTACCCTTTCTCTGGCCCGCAATGGCTAGATGTTGCATCCATTAAGCACAGAGCATACACTAATTCATTTGCATCATTATGCATCTTGGTTTTCCTTATCTTTCCATTAAAAGACTAGGTGACGACTCTTTTTTCCTTATCCTTTTCTTATCCTTTTTTGGTGTTTCCAAGTCGAGCCTCCATCCTCGGTTCACCATCTTCGCCGTGACCACATTGGGATTCTTCGTGTGTTTCCTGGCACTGAGGAGTCGTGTAGGGTTCCACCGGCATGGTCATAGATGCATGGGGGTTAAATACCTTGTTTTGTACTATTAGTCAAGATCAATTCAATCGCATTTCAAATTGTAATACATCTCATGAAGTTTGGCATATTTTAGAAGTTACTCATGAGGGAACAAATAAAGTAAAAGAAACAAAAATAAATATACTTGTACATAAATATAAAATGTTTAAAATGCAACCAAATGAATCCATTGGTAACATGTTTACTAGATTTTCTGAAATTACAAATAATTTGCAATCCCTTGGAAAATATTATTCTCAAAGTGATATAGTAAGAAAAATCCTTAGATCCCTTACCCCAAAATGGGAAAAGAAAACCACCACCGTTGAAGAAGCTAAAGATTTATCAACATATTCCTTAGAAGAACTCATAGGGAATCTTACCTCCTATGAAATACAAATGATTGAGAAAGGAATAGAAAATGTTCCAAAAAAAAGACATGTTGTATTTGATGCCTCTATCGAATGGGATAATTCTGATAAGGAAGATTTTATTAAGCTCAAAAATTTCATAAAAGAAAAAAGAATACAAAAGAAAAACAATAGGAACAAAAGAAAAATTAGGAAAAATAGAGCTCTCCAATTCACTTGGAATGATAGTGACTCTTCTACTGATGAAGTTTCTTCTTCGGTTAGTAAAGTAGCTCACTCATGTTTTATGGCTACATCTAGTGAAATACAATCTCTAGATAATACTGAAGATTTTTCTATTGATGAATTACTTGTTGCATTCAATGAGCTTAATACAAAACATAAATCCTTGAATGCTAAATACAAAAGCTTAAATAAAAGTTTCATTGATGAAAAACTTGAGAAAGAAAAGATTCTAAATAAAAATAATGAATTAAAAAATAAAATCAAATTAGTTGAAAAAGAAAATGATGTTTTGAATGATGGATTAGAAAACATAAAAAGCAAAATTGATGTTTTGGAAAAAGACTTTGCATAATTGAAAAACAAAGGTGATAGTTAGCTTAATGACGCTAGTAAACTTACAATGAGTAAGAAAAATCTTGATGTAAGCAAAAATAAAAATAGAAATATGCATGGTATTCCATATGAAAATGGATTTATTAGAGTTAAAAATGATGAAAAACATGAATTTATCATTAAGAAAGGAAAATGGATTCCCAGAAAGAATTATGATATGATTCCTAAAATTAATTTTGCACTTAAAATAAAATGGGTACCAAAGTCACTACTAAATGGTTGAGTTTAATTTCTCCAAAATGTCATGAGATCATCAGTAAATTGACAAATATTATTAATCCCATTGAAAAGGGATATTTTAAGTTGTTATGTAAATCTTTATTGAATATTGATTGTAAATAAAATCATTTGCATAGAATTTCACTTAATGATTTTTAAAATGTATTCTGAAATATTCCTTAATTTTGTATACCATTTTTTAAATGGTCAACCGATTTTTACTGTTTCAGTCTACCAAAATATATCGGTCGACCAATTGTTCTAATAGATGATTTCTGCTAATTATATTTAATGATTTTTAAAAATTTTAAACCATAGTTTGTGCTTACATTGAAGGACTTGATTGACATACCTTATAATATTTTATTTTTTCATGACTGGATTAAGAATTCAAAGGATTCTTTATTTTGATCATTGTCATACATTTTTGCTCGTGATAAAATGAAAATAAAAAAAACCATATACTCATAGTGATATTGAGATTAGTATTTAAAGTTTGCCAATGCTTTAAATGATTCATCTTTATGTTGTACTTGTTGAATATGGATTGTTTTTACCCATGCTTGGATCAAGGTGGAGCTTTATTGAAATTTTTATACTTGCTTATGTTGAATATTTATACCTATGCTTGTTGATAGGGGGAGCAAATTAAATATATTCGCCATTATATGTTTGAATATCCTTGATTTTGATGTCTTGGACCTAACAATTGAATCAAACAATTTGGTATTTTCTAAAAGTTGATTTTGATGAATATTTTTTATAATAATGACTTTAGTGATGGTCTTTTTGAAAAATAATAAATGTCAAAAATCACAATGACACACTTGTGATATATGAATATAAATTTTTTTAGTGGGAGCATAACTTAAATCATATGCTTAATAGTAAATTTAAATGATAAACTTGATAATTTATATAATTGATATAAATCATATTTTGTTACATTTGGTATAAATTTCAAAAATTGGTATTTAACAATTGGCAATATTTAATAATTGCTCATGGTCTTGATGATTATTGAATATCTTGTCAAAAGAACTTTGAGCATAAGTGAATATTTTTTAAATTTGATTTTGATGAACTTAATTTTAAATATGATTCTTTTTGAAAATCTTATAACTTTAGTTTTAATGTTTACATTGAATAACATTTTTGTTGAAAAAGGGGGAGAAATCCATTACATTTTCTATTCTTTATGATTAAGACAAAAAGGAGAGAAAAATTAGAATAAGTGGAAATAAAGACGAAAAAGGTTGATCTTTATCATATAAATCTTTAGGAAATGATAGAAAGGGGTTTTATATTGACACATCTTTATGTTAGATCAAATAAGCTTACAAAAAGGGGGGAGAGAGCTAAGTATTACTCAATAACATTTTTGCTAACAAGCAAAAAGAGGAGAGAACTAATGAAGAGAGAACTTGCTTTTAATTTGTGATATTTTTTGCTAATGACAAAAAAAGGGGAGAGTACTAAGAAAAGTCAATGTATTATTTTACCTTGAAATATTTGTAGTTTTGTCATCATCAAAATGGGAGAGATTGTTGGCTTGCCATACTTCCGTGGTTTCTTCCCCTTTCGCACTCGCCATCTTAGAAAAAGTAGAGACTTCTTTGCTTTCCCTTACTGGCTTAATATAAAACTTATAGAAATAAAATAAATGTTTAAGCAGAATTAGAGACTTTAATGCACTTTATCCCCTATTCGGCTTAAGCAAGTAAAAGACATAATGCATCCTGCATAAGCATTCTAGAAAGCATGCATCTTCTCTTCTCTTGTATCCACCCATAGTCTGAGAAGGGCAGTCTTGGTCTCTCATTCTATAGCTTTGGTGTAGGATGAGTTATCGACCTGCTCCCTCTTGTCTGGTATCCATCGGTGTTAGTAGAGGGTACAACCCACCACTTTGGCAAGGGTCAAGGCCACCAACGCACCACCTATTCTCTGCCTATGCTTTGGTCAAGACATAGAGCGGGAACCTTACATTTTACACAAACTCAAAAACCCATTACCCATGCATAGTGCATACTAGGGCATTCATTTGCATTTCACTTGCATTGCATCTTCTCAGGTTCTCATCTATTGTTGCTTGCCTATCTTCACATGTAGCTTGGTGCGAGGTCCATGGCCAGGAACTTGAGCATCTCTATCGTAGGCAACCTCCCGTGGTCCTTTCTCCCCTCTTTGTCTTTTGAGCTATCTGCCACTCTAAATGATAGCTCGCCCTTGTCCTAGAACTCTTGCTTTCCCTTGTAACTCTATTCGTGCCCACTAGTGGTCTACTATGGCCTAGTAGGCTGGGAAGCCCATTTCTACTGTTTCAAAGGAGATTTCACTTTCGGCTCCTCCTTCTCTTGCCTTGACTTCTTTTGTTGCCCCCTCTTCTTCCCATGCACATCACTCTCTAGCGCATGAGGAATTCGTACCTCCTTTGGGGCAAGGGCAGAACCTCATCAAGTAGGAGCCCGTCGTGAAATCTCCTTTAGTGATTGCCATGTCTGCTCTAGAGGTGTCTCCTATTGTCCCCTCCTATGGCCTTCTAGCTTGCACCCCTCATTCGACTGCAACAACCTTTACAATGAGTTCTTTGCCTATTGGTCAACTTAGTCTTCAACTACCTCTCGCATCCATCCCGTTCCGTCCTTCATCCCCTGGCGTTGTTGCCAATGAGCCCTTGTTTGTCCAATTGCAACATATGATAGCTCTTGTGCAGTAGCTAAAAGACTTGGTGTTCAAACACAATCTTGCATTGGCCCCAATTGTTTTGACCCCCAAGGTTCTGGTGCGCTTCGCTATAGTTCCATAGATTCACTTCACTACACCTTTGTCATTGTCATCACCCTAGCTCCTCACTACTCCAGTGTTGATAGAACCTTCCTAGTCTCCTGCATTTGCACAGCATGCATCTTCATCATCTAATGGCCAACCCCTCAGTTTAGCAGGAGCACAACATTTCTTGAGCCTGTTGCTCGATGTTGTGCCAATGCAACAGCTGTCACTCCCGCACTCTGCACCTCTCACAGCAACGCATGGCATCTACCTATTTCCTTTGCATCAAATACCTACCCTTGCATTCATGTCACTGCATTCTATACCCTTGCACAGGTATGCCGGCCCTCATGCTTCAGCACTAGGAAGCATAAGGGTGGATCCAAAGGAACGCTCATGTGTGACCCATACAGTATACGTGGAACCCACCTCAACTACAATATCACCAACAATAGTGACATCAGATGCCCTCCTTGCCAGGATGGATGATCTAGAGATAGTACTTTGTCAAGTGCAAGGTGAGGACCACCAGCCCTACCAATTCTAAGACCACTGCTACTTTCTAAAGGTATCACTTTCTCCAAATTTCCTTATCCCGGAATTTGAAAAATACAATGGTAAGGGTTGCCTAATCTCGCATTTGAAGGCATTTTATGGAGATCTTGCATCGCTCTAGGGTGATGAGAGGCTCTTAAACTGCCTATTCTAGAAGAGTTTGAATGGACCTGCCCTCAAGTGGTTCACTTCATTTGACATGGCCACCATCAAGACTTGAAATGACCTATCCCAGGCATTCTTGGAGTAGTATTCCTTCAACCTTGACTTGATCCCTAAGCGCGAGGATCTTGTCACAATTCAGTAGAGACCCCATGAGTCATTTGTGGAGTATGTCGGACGCTAGCGTGCATTAGCCTCTCAAGTGCAGGATAGACCCTCCGATTAGGAGTCTATCACAATCATTATCAAGGGAGTGTAGCCGATGATCAGGGCTTTGGTTAGCATTCAACCCATTTCATCTTTTGCATCTCTAATTCAAGTCAACATGCACGTGGAAAACTCACTATGAAGTGCAAATTTTCCTACACTCTTTGCATTTGCCAAGCAGGCCACCGCCTCCGACAATAGTTACAACAACACCTCCAACATTGGCAACTCCCAGATGGAAATCACTGAATGTGTCCAGCCTCTTGCAGTAACTGTCAAAGTTGAGAGTCAGCCTGACTTAGATCATTTGGCACTTGCATCTAGTTCTCCACACACTGCACACTTACCCTCCATCGTCGAACCCATGCATCATGTCGCACCAGCTTGGCAAGGACTACAGCCTAGGTGAAAGCGACCCCACCGCACTAAAGAGAATTACACTCCTTTCGTAGAGCCGTTGAGTGTCATTTTCCCTAAGGTTGAGTCGTTTCTGAGGCTCCCGAACCCTCGTTCGCTGCTAGATCTTATTCCCCGATGGTATGATACGAGCATGTACTTCCGCTTTCATCGTTGGGTCGGACATTCGACGGATAGTTGCATTACTCTATGGGATACTGTTCAGAATCTTATCGACTGGAACGTTGTTAGCATTGGCTCTTTGGAGGCAGAGCACACCCCTACATTTACCCCTACACATGCACCCACACTTGCACCTATGCACCTGAACCAGCCTAGCACATCCTCGCCCAAGTTTTCGAATTCCTGAGGATGTGGCAGGCTCAAAGGTCTTCTTCCTTTCTCCTATTCCTTCTAACCCCAGATCTTCCATGATGGATCCTGCCAATCTCATTGGTCAGTTTCCTCTCTATTCCAGATCTTCCCTCGAGGGGCTCCATGCGACACTTAGACTGCTAGCACACTGGACCATAGCCAAAGACATTAGCCTCAGCCACAATAGCAGATCCAGCATCACTACTAGATTAGCCAGTGATCCCAACAACACCAATAAAGCAGCACAAATGAGGTGACTAGTAGCAAGGGCCGGAACAATATCCTTTTTCCTTATTTCCTTCACTATTTCTTCATTTGTATCATCATCATGCATCAAAAAAAAAAAAAAAAAATTAGCAAAATAGAAAATAAATCAAAAATATAAAAAACAGAAAAATTAGAAAAATCATCAAAATCCAGAAAAATTGAAAAATCTAAAAATCATAAAAACATTTTGCATGCCAATCATATGCTCAATGATGAAAATTAAAAAGGCTTGCTTGCATTGGAATGGACGACCGTACCTCAACTGACACTACCCAGATGATCAATTAAGTGAGGGAGCCACCACCACCATCATGAATCAGATGAGATATCCAAACTCTACAAGGGCCCTGTACCTCCATGAGGGAGATAAAATGCTAGGGTCATTGAGCGAGTGTAGACACCCCGATTTTGAGGTGGCTCGTAGATAAACACACTGAAGATGTTGCTTTGGCTGTAGTAAGCCCAACCACTTTCGAATCGTATTTGACACTTTAACCAGCTAGAGATCATTGCACAAGTTGACCACAAGCCTGTAGCAAGCCCGTGGCCCAATTAGCAATTCAAGCAGCTAGTGGAGAGCACCAATGTGGAGCACTAGATTGGAGCATCCAGTAGGAGCACCACAGTGGTGCACTAAGCTGGAGCATCAAGATGGCGCACCTTTCTGGCGCAACAAGCTAGCGCATAGTCACTTTTCAGGGTGCTAGCTGCTGGCTGCTGGCTTTCCATCTTCTATGCTTGTAACCCTCACCTATGGATATTCCTAGTGAATCTACGCAAAGCTGTTCGTTTTCGAGGCTGTTTGCATTCCATGGAGTTACCTTGTTGAGACTCTATAAAAAGTATTCCATTGGCAACCTTTTTTCTCTCTTGGCAACTCATCTCTCTTGGCAGAGCTACCTACCATCTCTTGGTTAAGCCACTCACCTACTCTCATTTCCAGAGGATCGTCTTGCATCTCAGAGCATTCCCAGCTGATCCAAAGCAACAAAGAAGTATTATCTTGAGCCATCCAAGGAGGAAACATCCTAGGCAAGGTAGGATCTCTACCTTTCACTTTATATAAACTCTAGATAATAAACTAAATAAAGCATGCAACTAACTGGATGTATGATTAATTAGTGATATTTTTTCATGTCTTTATGATAAGTTGGATGCTCCTACTTGTGTTTCATGATGTTTATATGTCATGTTAATTTCTGCATCATGTGGTCACTGTTTTTATATACTGAATCATGATTCCATGCAAATACTAGCTATGAATTGAACTGTAAACATACTATTTGCATGTTTGTCATTTCTACATGTTTGTTAAGCTAATTAAATCATTACATAATCTTGAAAACCCACTAAGCAGTAGTTACAGCTTCTAAATAATCGATCTGGATAGAATTAATCATAATTCATCTCTTGCATCTAGCCCAGATTCTGAAATCAAACTACAGTCTGATTCAAAATTTCTAGGGTGTACCAAACTGGAGCACCTATATCGCGCACCAGGCTGGCACACCTAACCAGAGCACCATCCTAGCACACCATCCTGGTGCACCAGTCTGGTCAGAGAATAAATCATAAACTTTACATCATGATCTGCATGCTTTTCTGGGTGTTTTGGACTTTGATGCTTTTGGTGTTTATTCTCTGATATGTCATGCCTTTGTATGCATGATTTCAACCTAAGATAGCACTATTTATATGACTTTTGCATCTTGCATGTTCAGCCTGTTGTTGTAATCTAGTGAACTGATTGCCCCATGAACTCTGGTTTGGGACGTTCTTATGCAACAGTCCATGATCCAGATCTGGATAACATGGCTGAAACATATTGATTTTATTTACCATAATGGTGGTGTGGTCTTGTGTGAGGCATATAACCCTTGAGCACAAGACCCATATTGTGTTTTCATGCTAGGTTTTTGATAGATACTCATGATGCATTTTCTGATGAGTTTGCGAGTTTACAGGATTTTATATTGCATGTCATTAGGCTGGTTTATTGTCTGTTATGTGATTTTCTCTGGCACACCTTTCTGGCACATTAGTAGAGCACATAGGTGGCGCACCAGTTTGGCGCACCACACAAGCGCACCTGCCTATTTTCTGCTGCATGCAGTAGCTTTTGGTAGGGTATTTGGCATGTTTCCTATTTTGATTTGCCTTTGGTTTTCTCTGGCAGTCCTCCTGGACATATCAAGATGCCTCCACTCTGTTTTCAGCCATTTTTATGCATGATAGTTCATGTTTTGCATATAGTAAACTGAGGATTAAAATCACTCGGTGTTGTTAGATCTTTGATCATATCTGTGCAACATCCTTGCACCGATGCTTGACTCACCGCACGGGTGACCATTCTGAGCATTAGAACACACCCTACAACCCAGGCACCCACGTTTAGCAAAGGGCACCACTTATATATAGCATTGCATTGCATATTCCCCTCGGGCGTACAGAAAAGGCTGAAAAGCCGACATTCGATATAAGTAAACAAGAAACCCATTAAAAGACCGATTTTTCGGACGCACGAGGGTGCCTAGTAGCTTCCTCATGTGTAACAGGGATCCTTGCCCATTTCTGGATTATAAAGACCTTTTCCATTGATTTTATTGCATGATTTTAGTGTTTTAAAATGGTTTTCCTCGTCTCCTGTTTTTTTAAAGTAGACTAGGTGAGGACTCCTGCTTTTTATCCATATTTTTATTGTTTTGCTGTGGCATTGCCGATCCTCGCGCATTTGGCCTTTCGCGCCAAGCACGAGGCTGTCGCATCTTCAGAGTGTGTATCAATGAGCCACCTCAAAATCGGGGTGTCTACAGATGCCCCTCCCTGAGCAAGGTCGAGGGACGGAGCGAACCGATACCGATGCTCAGGGTTGACAACATACCCCCACTTTGAGGCTACAGAGGAGTGATGTTTGCTGTAGGCATTAGGTCACTTATCTGGTTGATGCATCGAAAGTCATGAGTCGTTGCCAAAATGCAAATATGCAAATGCAAAATGCATGCGATTGCAGAGCTAAATGCTGGAAATGTGATGCCAATGAGAAATACAAATGCACGACCCGATGCTCGAGAGTAAAAATGCAATGCTAATGCTAACCTTAGAAACACAAGAATGGGTGCTTATAAGTGGATGCAATGTTGATGCTAATGTTGAAATGATATGGCAAAAATCAAAGGAATCCCGTGCACAGATGAAACCACTGGTAGGAACATGATAAGTTGTCGAACTCATCAACTGGATTATCAAGGTTATCAACCTGAGTAGGCGGGATATGACAAGTCAGCCAAGTGTTGTCAACCCAACCGCCAAACGGCTTGACTATTGTCAACCAAGTAGTTGGGGATACGAGCCCAAAGAGAAGGGGCATGACAAAACACATTGTTTGTCAAGCAAGAAAGGAGGCCCTGCCCATAAGGACTTAGGGAAAGCAAAGGGATTTCACACCTGCGAAAACCCAAAAGAGAAAAGGATAGAAAAGGACATTGACCACCCGGTCAAAAGGTCTAACAGTTGGATTTCGCGCCCGCGAAAATCTAAGGAAAAGGATTAGGAAATGACGTCGATCACCCGGTCAAAAGGTCAAATAGCTAGATTTCGCGTCCACGAAAAGCCAAGGAAAAGGATAAGGGAATGACCTCGATCACCAGGTTGAAGATCAACTTTGACCGCCCAGTCAGAAGCTAAAGAAAAGAATCTCGCAACTGCGAGGAAAAAGGAAAAGAAATGACCTTGACCGCCTGGTGAAAGGTCGACTCTAACCGCCTGGTCAGAAGACAAGGAAATGCAACGGAAATGACCTTGACCGCCCAGTCAAAGGTCGACTCTGACTGCCCAGTCAGAAGCCAAGGAAAAGGATATGACCATGACCGCTCGGTCAAAAGGTCAAATAGTTGGATTTCGCGCCAGCGAAAATACAAGGAAAACGATAAGGACCTTGACTACCCAGTCAAAAGGTGAAACAGCTGGATTTCAAGCCTACGAAAAACCAAGGAAAAGGAATGAGCTTGACAGCTCGGTCAAATGGTCAAATAGCTGAATTTCGTGCCCGCGAAAATCCAAAGGGAAGGATATGACCTTGATCGCCTGGTCAAAAGGTCCAACAGTTGGATTTCGAGCCTGGGAAAATCCAAGGAGAAGGAGGATGGTCAAAAGGTCAAACAACTCGATTTCACGCCTGCAAAAATCAAAGGGGAAGGATATGACCTTGACCGCCCGGTCAAAAGGTCGAATAGCTGGATTTTGCGCTCGCGAAAATCCAAGCGGAAGGATATGACCTTGATAGCCCTGTCAAAAGGGCGAACAGTTGGATTTCGTGCCCGTGAATATCTAAGGAGAAGGATAAGACCTTGACTGCTCAGTCAAACAGTCAAGCAAAAGGATCTCGCGCCCGCTAAAATCCAAATATAGCAAAAGAAATGGCCTTGACCGCCTGGTCAGAAGGTAGACTTTGACCGCCTGGTCAAGAGCCAAGGAAAAGGATCTTGCGCTCGCTAAAATCCAAGAAGGAGGGGTAGAAGGATCTCATCCGCACCGACGGAGAATCCGAAAAAACAAAAGCGATAATCCCTGGGTTGGCCCCTAGGAAGGAAACTGGCTGCAATTGCGCCCGGAGGGCAGAACTGTAACTGTGCTTGCTGCTGGTGCTGTGGCAAGGAAACTGGTGTTCTTGCTGAGATGCATGCAATATCCGTTGAAAGAACCTTATTGGGGTTTTGATCTAAACTGGCTTTGTTTGCGAGTTTGCAAAAAGTGAGAGCTTACTTGCAATCTTCCAACACTTGAGGGCTTTATTGCAAATTTCCTGATATGACAAACTTCTGATTGTTGTACTGCCACTATGCTATGAGATTTGATATTCTACTGAATATTTGCAAGCTTCTGCCACCTTCATAACTTCCCACATCCTTTGTGGACTATTATGCAAATTTAAGGAATGTAGGGGGTTTTCTGCAAATTACCCCTCTAGTGAATTTTCGCAGTCCATGTGTTGCCTTTTCTTGAAAATTTATATTTTTCTCTAGAAGTGCAAGTTGTGGAGGGTCAAAATGTAATTTTCGTGACCATTTTGCACTTTTGACCTTGGGAATGAAACTACTTGCATTGTTGGTATATGATGGGGCTCACTGGGTAACTTCCATAACTACCAACTCATATGCCATACCTGGATATCCAGCCATGGTGACACCCAAGCATTGTTCTAATGTTCTGCAAACATGGTTTGGTGCATTGACTACCGAGGATCGTGAGCAACTACAGGTTTGAAGCATATCATCCTCGTTGTTGAATATTGCCAAGGTTGAAGTGAAATTGCACTTGTTATGTGTGGTGGCTAGATTTTGGAAACCCAGTTTCCATGCATTTCGTCTCAAGTAGACAGAGCTTACTCTCGCCTTGGAAGAAGTCCGGCGGACCTGTGGGCTATTGCCATGCATGCCACCAACTAGTTTATGTGTCGTGACAGCTATGCTTCTGTGTTGCGTCAACTGACAGGCTTATCTAGAAGTGCTTGAGAAGCCTCATCTGCATGCTCCAAAAGTAGTACTGTCCCCATGATCTTCTTGACTTAGAAAAGGCACCTGGCATGCCCCTACTCAAAGACCTATTCCCAACCAAAGAGCAGTTAACATACCCATGGCTGAAGATCCCTTTTTGCCAATATTCTAACCCAAAAGGCAGCTAGCATGCCCCTGGTTGGAACGTAGGCAAACGCCTTACAAAGTAATGCAAAATGCAAAAAGTGGTGTAATCGGAAATGTTAAATGCCAAATGACTTATGCAAGACTCATAAGATAGAAGCAAGCTTTATGCATGATTTATGGAAGATATGCTCTCAGCACCGAGGAAGCCTTCATTGCCTGCTACAAGGAACTAGAATGTCCTCAACTCACATGGTGCTACCTAGATCCCTGGGTTTATGGTGGCTCTCACTCAACCAATGGGCTTTCGGGGTAAAATGGGCTCCATGCCAAACTCCTTGGGCCCTATACCTATTTTTTTCGATAATTCATTTTTCTTTTACTCCCTCAAAGGCATGCTGACCAACCCTATCCCTACTTGGTGGTAATAAACACCTAGGCTGTGGGGTGGCTGCTTTCTTCAGTTTAACTTAAGGGGTGGCAAGTCCCATTGCAAATGTATGGGCTTCGTAGCTGTATGCTTCAACTCCTCTCCAAGTTATGTGATAGGGATAGAGTCGTCTTGCTTGCCTCTCTCATTGGAGCCAACTTCTATCTGCAACTTCTATCTTCTTATTTCTTTTGTGCTCCGAAGTCTATGTTTGTTTGTTTTTTTATTGCTCGCACTCTCACTTTCATCCTAGCATTTTGTCTCCCTCGAGAGGTATATGCCCCTTAGGAATTTGTACATTTTGCCCACTTTCCCACAAATACTAGCTCACTCACTCCCTAAGTCACACAAGTAGCAACACGTGAGGAGGATCAAAACTCTTCCTAAGTAGGCTGGCTTCCCGATTTTCCTCATCGGGCAATGGTTGTGCCAATGTTCATATTATGATTACAATACAAAAAGAAAGTACAATGCATATGACAAGATTTAGGTGATGTGCAGATGCAATAAACAATAAACATAGTGATGCATGGCCTATAATGGAATTGCAAGGCTCGGGAGTGGCCGTTGATCGCTGGTAGTACTTTTCAGTTAGGAGATGCTAATGGGTGACGATCATCGATCCAGCGAAAACTTTCTCCAATTCTTGAAGCTTGGTCCTGGTGATTTAGGCTGCATTGGTGAAACAACTGTTTTCCCTTTCTTATTCTGTTGTGCTCTGCTAAGTCCTCCGCGAGCACCTCCAGTTGTTCTCGGGGCAAAATATCTGAATCTATGTCATTTATCTGGCTCTTGAGTTTGCCTTCTAAACAGGGTCTTGTGCTACTGCTACCTGTCGTACTACCAACTGTTCTGACTCTGCTAGTACTGTACAACTCTGAAACTGCTTCCATGTCTGCTCTGACTCTGAATGACTATTCTCTGGAAAAATTAAATAGCTTGAGGCTATGAACAAACTTTGGCTTGGATTCAAGATGCCTGCACTGGTGAAGTTAGTTAAATTACGGGAAATGATCATCTTTGGGGACTTACTAGAGCGCAAGGGTCTCTTCTGCTGGTATTGTTACTCGTGTCCCAATATTTCGTGCTCTCTTTGTTCTTCCACCTTGATTGGCTCGATGGTTCCTTGGCCGTATCACCCAAGGGGCTCCTTTCTCGTACCCACACTTGCGACACAAGTTTTCGACCATCAGATGGGGATCACTATGAATGTCCAAGTGGCTGATGCGCTCGAGAGCTGGAATGGAAATAACAGGCTCAAACTGGTTGACACGGTATAGAACATTACAGGATCAGGCTCGAAGCGGACAGGGTTTGAAGCTGAACGATGAGACTGCCTCAATGGGAGGAATCAAACTAATGACTCCTCGAAATCACCAAAGAGGGATAAATACAACTTACATGGGAAAGGAGAGAATACAATAAGATTGGTAAGACAAATAAAAGATCAGATAGAATCAATAGAAAAGACGGAATTGACTCCCAAGGGGCCTGCTGTTCTTGGGGCTGAATACTGGGGTAATGGCTGGCTAACTATGTGTAACGCCCCGATCCTGGGCACGCTACCAAATCACAGTATCCCAAGCATAATTACACAAAATTACAGAATAAATAGAACTGTAACCAAGGCTCACCTTCAGGATCACGATGTGCAGCTAGAAGCTCCAATTCCTGCATCGGAACCCGGCTGCACGCGGTCTGCACCGGAAAACCAAATAGCACGCGTGAGTGACATCTAAGTCACCCAGTACGCGCCCAAAACACACAACCACAAACGAAACTCGGCAAAACCAAAAGAAACTCGTTTCTTAACATTTTGCAAAAACTTGGTTTTCTCCTTTGAA
>JAMKQA010003361.1:0-23812 GCA_024699735.1 Posidonia australis
TACAAGATTTCATGAATCATAGAGCAAAACATCATGGATTTTAAGCATGTTATATCTTATTTCTAAAATAGCATTCAAAGGAAATGGAGGTGGTAGAAAGCCTACCTCTTGCGATGTTTCCTTCTTGAAATATAAGAAAAGAGAAGATCCGAGTAAAGGCATGGAAGAAGCGACCATGACCAAAAGGTCAAGAAGAGAGCCTAGTAAAGGAGAGGAAGGAAGGAACCTTGACCAGATGGTCAAGAAGAGAGCCTAGTAAAGGTAAGGAAGAAGAGACCTTGACCAAATGGTCACGAAGAGAGCCTAGTGAAGGCATGGAAGAAGAGACCTTAACCAAATGGTCAAGAAGAGAGCCTAGTAAAGGCAAGGAAGAAGTGACCTTGACCAAATGGTCAAGAAGAGAGACTAGTAAAGGCAAGGACGAAGAGACCTTGACCAAAAGGTCAAGAAGAGAGCCTAATAAAGGCATGGAAGAAGAGACATTGACCAAATGGTCAAGAAGAGAGCCTAGTAAAGGCGAGGAAGGAAGGAACGTTGACCAAATGGTCAAGAAGAGAGCCTAGTAAAGGCAAGGAAGAAGGGACCTTGACCAAAAGGTCAAGAAGAAAGCCTAGTAATGGCAAGGAAGAAGCGACATTGACCAAATGGTCAAGAAGAAAGGCTAGCAGAGGCAAGGAAGAAGAGGCCATGACCAAATGGTCAAGAAGAGAGCCTAGTAAAGGCACGGAAGGAAGGAATCATGACGAAAAGGTCAAGAAGAGAGCCTAGTAAAGGCAAGGAGGAAGAGACCTTGACCAAATGGTCAAGAAGAGAGCCTAGTAAAGGCTAGGAAGGAAGGAACCTTGACCAAATGGTTAAGAAGAGAGCCTAGTAAAGGCAAGGAAGAAGAGTGCCAAGTGAAGGCAAGGAAGAAAGGAACCTTGACCAAATGGTCAAGAAGAAAGCCTAGTAAAGACAAGTAAGAAGAGACCATGACCAAATGGTGAAGAAGAGAGCCTCGTAAAGGCAAGGAAGAAGAGACCTTGACCAAATTGTCAAGAACAAAGCCTAGTAACGGGAAGGAAGGAAGAAACCTTGACCAAATGGACAAGAAGAGAGCCTAGTAAAGGCAAGGAAGAAGAGACCTTGACCAACTGGGCAAGAAGAGAGCCTAGTAAAGGCAAGGAAGAAGAGGCCTTGACCAAATGGTCTTGAAGAGAGCCTTGCAAAGGCAAGGAAGAAGAGATCTTGACCAAATGGTCAAGAAGAGAGTCCTGTAAAGACAAGGAAGAGGAGACCTTGACCAAAAGGACAAGAAGAGTGCCTAGTAAACGCAAGGAAGAAGAGACCTTGACCAAATGGTCAGGAAGAGAGCCTAGTAAAGGCAAGGAAGGAAGGAACCTTGACAAAATGGTCAAGAAGAGAGCCTAGTAAAGGCAAGGAAGAAGAGACCTCGACCAAATGGTCAAGAAGAGAGACTAGTAAAGGATAGGAAGGAAGGAACCTTGACCAAATAGTTAAGAGGAGAGCCAAGTAAAGGCAAGGAAGAAGAGACCATGACCAAATGGTCAAGAAGAGAGCCAAGTAAAGGTAAGGAAGAAGAGACCTTGACCAAATGGTCAAGAAGAGAACCTAGTAAAGGCAAGGAAGAAGAGACCTTGACCAATAGGTCAAGAAGAGAGCCTAGTAAAGGCAAGGAAGAAGAGACCTTGACCAAATGGTGAAGAAGAGAGCCTAGTAAAGGCAAGGAAGGAAGGAACCATGACCAAATGGACATGATGAGAGCCTAGTAAAGCCAAGGAAGAAGAGACCTTGACCAAATGGTCAAGAGGAGAGCCAAGTAAAGGCAAGGAAGAAGAGACCTTAACCAAATGATCAAGAAGATAGCCTAATAAAGGCAAGGAAGGAAGGAGCCTCGACCAAATGGTCCCGAAGAGAGCCTAGTAAAGGGATGGAAGAAGAGACCTTGACCAAATGGTCAAGAAGAGAGCCTAGTTAAGGCAAGGAAGAAGAGACCTTGACAAAATGGTCAAGAAGAGAGCCTAGTAAAGGCTAGGAAGAAGTGACCATGACCAAATGCTCAAGAAGAGAGCCTAGTAAAAGCTGGAAGAAAAGACCTTGACCAAATGGTCAAGAAGAGAGCCTAGTAATGGCAAGGAAGGAGAGACCTTGACGAAAAGGTCATGAAGAGAGCCTAGTAAAGGCAAAGAAGGAAGGAACCTGGACCAAATGGACAAGAAAAGAGCCTAGTAAAGGCAGGGAAGAAGAGACCTGGACCAAATGGTCAAGAAAAGAGCCCAGTAAAGGCAAGGAAGAAGCGACCTTGACCAAAAGGTCAAGTAGAGAGCCTAGTAAAGGTAAGGAAGAAGTGACCTTAGACAAATGGTCAAGAAGAGAGCCTAGTAAAGGCAAGGAAGAAGAGACCTTGACCAAAAAGTCAAGAAGAGAGCCTAGTAATGGCAAGGAAGAACAGACCTTGACCAAATGGTCAAGAAGAGAGCCTAGTAAACGAAAGGAAAGAAGGAACCTTGACCAAAAGGTTAAGAAGAGAGCCTAGTAAACGAAAGGAAAGAAGGAACCTTGACCAAAAGGTTAAGAAGAGAGCCTAGTAAAGGCATGGAAGAAGAGACCATCACCAAATGGTTAAGAAGAGAGCCTAGTAATGGCAAGGAAGGACGGAATCATGACCAAATGGTCAAGTAGAGAGCCCAGTGAAGGCAAGGAAGAAGCGACCTTGACCAAAAGGTCAAGAAGAGAGCCTAGTGAAGGCAAGGAAGAAGCGACTTGACCAAATGATCAAGAAGAGAGCCTAGTAAACGCAAGGAAGAAGAGGCCTTGACCAAATGGTCAAGACGATAGCCTCGTAAAGGCACAGAAAGATGGTACCTTGACGAAAAGGTCAAGAAGAGAGCCTAGTAAAGGCAAGGAAGAAGCGACCTTGACCAAATGGTCAAGAAGAAAGCCTAGTAAAGGCAAGGACGGAAGGAACCTTGACCAAATGTTCAAGAAGAGAGCCTACTAAAGGCGAGGAAGAAGTGACCATGACCAAAAGGTCAAGAAGAGAGCCTAGTGAAGGCAAGGAAGAAAAGACCTTGACCAAATGGTGAAGAAGGGAGCCTACAAAAGGCAAGGATGGAAGGATCCATGACCAAATGGTCAAGAAGAGAGCCTAGTAATGGCAAGGAAGAAGATACCTTGACCAAAAGGTCTAGAAGAGAGCCTAGTAAAGGCAAGGAAGAAGAGACCTTGACCAAATGTCAAGAAGAGAGCCAAGCAAAGGCAAAGTAGAAGAGACCTTGACCAAATGTTCAAGAAGAGGGCATAGTAAAGTCTAGGACAGAAGGAACCTTTACCAAATGGTCAAGAAGAGAGCCTAGTAAAGGCAAGGAAGAAGAGACCTTTACCAATTGGTCAAGAAGAGAGCCTAGTAATGGCATGGAAGGAAGGAACCTTGAGCAAATGGTTAAGAGGAGTGCCTAGTATAGGCAACGAAGAAGAGAGCCTAGTAAGGGCAAGGAAGAAGGGAACCTTGACCAAAAGGTCAAGAAGAGAGCCTAGTAAAGTCAAGGAAGAAAGGAACCTTGACCAAATGTTCGAAAAGAGAGCCTAGTAAAGGCAAGGAAGAAGAGAACTTGACCAAATGGTCAAGTGGAGAGCCCAGTAAAGGCAAGGATGGAAGGAAACTTCACCAAATGGTCATGAAGATAGCCTAGTACAGGCATGGAAGAAGCGACCTTGACCAAAAGGTCAAGAAGAGAGCCTAGTAAAGGCAAGGAAGGAAGGAACCTTGACCAGATGGTCAAGAAGAGAGCCTAGTGAAGGTAAGGAAGAAGAGACCTAGACCAAATGGTCAAGAAGAGAGCCTAGTAGAGGCAAGGAAGAAGCGACCTTAACCAAATGGTCAAGAAGAGAACCTAGTAAAGGCAAGGAAGAAGTGACCTTGACTAAATGGTCATGAAGAGAGACAAGTAAAGGCTAGGACGAAGAGACCTTGACCAAATGGTGAAGAAGAGAGCCTAGTAAAGGCATGGAAGAAGAGACCTTAACCAAATGGTCAAGAAGAGAGCCAAGCAAAGGCAAAGTAGAAGAGACCTTGACCAAATGTTAAAGAAGAGAGCCTAGTAAAGGCTAGGACAGAAGGAACCTTGACCAAATGGTCAAGAAGAGAGCCTAGTAAAGGCAAGGAAGAAGAGACCTGTACCAAATGGTCAAGAAGAGAGCCTAGTAAAGGCAAGGAAGAAGAGACATGTACCAATTGGTCAAGAAGAGAGCCTAGTAAATGCATGGAAGGAAGGAACCTTGACCAAATGGTCAAGAGGAGAGCCTAGTATAGGCAACGAAGAAGAGAGCCTAGTAAAGGCAAGGAAGAAAGGAACCTTGACCAAATGGTCAAGATGAGAGCCTAGTAAAGGCAAGGAAGAAAGGAACCTTGATCAAATGGTCGAGAAAAGAGCCTAGTAAAGGCAAGGAAGAAAAGACCTTGACCAAATGGTCAAGTGGAGAGCCCAGTAAAGGCAAGGAAGGAAGGAAACTTGACCAAATGGTCAAGAAGATAGCCTAGAGAAGGCATGGAAGAGGCGACCTTGAGGAAAAGGTCAATAAAAGAGCCTAGTAAAGGCAAGGAAGGAAGGAACCTTGACCAGATGGTCAAGAAGAGAGCCTAGTAAAGGTAAGGAAGAAGTGACCTTGACCAACTGGTCAAGAAGAGAGCCTAGAAAAGGCAAGGAAGTAGAGACCTTAACCTAATGGTTAAGAAGAGAGCCTAGTAAAGGCATGGAGGAAGTGACCTTGACCAAATGGTCAAGAAGAGAGACTAGTAAAGGTTAAGACGAAGAGACCTTGACCAAAAGGACAAGAAGAGAGCCTAGTAAAGGCATGGAAGAAGAGGCCTTGACCAAATGGTCAAGAAGAGAGCCTAGTAAAGGCGAGGAAGGAAGGAACGTTGACCAAAATGTCAAGAAGAGAGCCTAGTAAAGGCAAGGAAATAGTGACCTTGATCAAAAGGTCAAGAAGAGAGCCGAGTAATGGCAAGGAAGAAGCGACCTTGACCAAATGGTCAAGAAGAGAGCCTAGCAAAGGCAAGGAAGAAGAGGCCATGACCAATTGGTCAAGAAGAGAGCCAAGTAAAGGCACGGAAGGAAGGAATCTTGACGAAAAGGTCAAGAAGAGATCCTAGTAAAGGCAAGGAGGAAGAGACCTTGACCAAATGGTCAAGAAGAGAGCCTAATTTAGGCTATGAAGGAAGGAACCTTGATCAAATGGTTAAGAAGAGAGCCTAGTAAAGGCTAGGAAGAAGAGTGCCAAGTGAAGGCAAGGAAGAAAGGAACCTTGACCAAATGGTTAAGAAGAAAGCCATGTAAAGACATGTAAGAAGAGACCATGACCAAATGGTAAAGAAGAGAGTTTCGTAAAGGCAAGGAAGAAGAGACCTTGACCAAATGGTCAAGAAGCAAGCCTAGTAAAGGCTAGGAAGGAAGGAACCTTGACCAAATGGTCAAGAAGAGAGCCTAGTAAAGGCAAGGAAGAAGAGACCTTGACCAAATGGTCAAGAAGAGAGCTTAGTAACGGAGTGGAAGGAAGTGACCTTGACCAAAAGGTCAAGAAGTGAGCCAAGTAAAGGCAAGGAAAAACGGAACCTTGACCTAATGGTCAAGAAGAGAGCCTAGTAAAGGAAAGGGAGAAGAGACCTTGACCAAATGGTCAAGAAGAGAGCCATGTAAAGGCAAGGAAGGAAGGAACCATGACAAAATTGTCACGAAGAAAGCCTAGTTAAGGAAGGCAAGGAAGGAACCTTAACCAAATGATTAAGAAAAGAGCCTACTAAAGGCGAGGAATGAAGTTTGGACGGAATCTCGACCAAATGCTCAAGAAAAGCACCTAGTAAAAGCAAGGAAGAAGAGACCTTGACCAAATGGTCATGATGAGAGCCTAGTAAAGGCAAGGAAGGAAGAGACCATAACAAAACGTTCAAGAAGAGAGCCTAGTAAAGGCAAGGAAGGAAGGAACCTTAACCAAATGGTCAGGAAAAGAGCCTAGTAAAGGCAAGGGAGAAGCGACCTTGACTAAATGGTCAAGAAAAGAGCCTAGTAAAGGCAAGGAAGGAAGGAACCTTGACGAAATGGTCATGAAGAGAGCCTATTAATGGAAGGCAAGAAGGAATCTTGGCCAAATGGTCAACAAGAAAGCCTAGTAAAGGCAAGGAAAGATGGAACCTACATCGAAACGTCATGAAGAGAGCCTAGTAATGGCAAGGAAGATGAGAACTTGACCAAATGGACAAGAAGAGAGCCTAGTATAGGCAAGGATGGAAGGAACCTTAACCAAATGGTCAAGAAGTGAGCCTAGTAAATTCAAGGAAGAAGAGAGCCTAGTAAAGGCAAGGAAGAAAGGAACCTTAACCAGATGGTCAAGAAGAGAGCCTAGCAAAGGCAAGGAAGAAGTGACCTTGACCAAATGGTCCAGAAGAGAGCCTAGTAAAGGCAAGGAAGAAGAGATCTTGACCAAATGGTCAAGAAGAGTGCCTAGTAATGGCAAGGAAGGAAGGAACCTTGACCAAATGGTCAAGAGGAGAGCCAAGTAAAGGCAAGGAAGAAGAGACCAAGACGAAATGGTCAAGAAGAGAGCCAAGTAAAGGTAAGGAAGAAGAGACCTTGACCAAATGGTCAAGAAGAGAACCTAGTAAAGGCAAGGAAGTAGAGACCTTGACCAAAAGGTCAAGAGGAGAGCCTCGTAAAGGCAAGGAAGAGGAGACCTTAACCAAATAGTCAAGAAGATAGCCTAATAAAGGCAAGGAAAGAAGGAACCTTGACCAAATGGTCCTAAAGAGAGCCTAGTAAAGGGATGGAAGAAGAGACCTTAACCAAATGGTCAAGAAGAGAGCCTAGTAAAGGCAAGGAAGAAGAGACCTTGACCAAATGGTCAAGAAGAGAGCCTAGTAATGGCACAGAAGAAGTGAACTTGACCAATTGGTCAAGAAGAGAGCCTAGTAAAGGCAAGGAAGAAAAGACCTTGACCATATGGTCAAGAAGAGAGCCTAGTAATGGCAAGGAAGGAGAGACCTTGACGAAAAGGTCATGAAGAGAGCCTAGTAAAGGCAAGTAAGGAAGGATCCTTAACCGAATGGTCAAGAAGAGAGCCTAGTAAAGGCAAGGAAGAAGAGACTTAGACCAAATGGTCAAGAAGAGAGCCTAGTAAAGGCAAGGAAGAAGAGACCATGACCAAATGGTCAAGTTGAGAGCCTAGTAAAGGCATGGAAGAAGTGACCTTTACCAAATGGTCATGAAGAGAGCCTAGTAAAGGCAAGGAAGAAGAGACCTTGACCAAAAAGTCAAGAAGAGAGCCTAGTATAGGCAAGGAAGTAGAGACCTTGACCAAATGGTCAAGAAGAGAGCCAAGTAAAGGTAAGGAAGAAGAGACCTTGACCAAATGGTCAAGAAGAGAACCTAGTAAAGGTAAGGAAGAAGAAACCTTGACCAAAAGGTCAAGAAGGGAGCCTAGTAAAGACAAGGAAGAAGTGACCTTGACCAACTGGTCAAGAAGATAGCCTAGTAAAGGCAAGGATGGAAGGAATCTTAACCAAATGGTCAAGATGAGAGCCAAGTAAAGCCAAGGAAGAAGAGACGTTGACAAAATGGTCAAGAGGAGAGCTTAGTATAGGCAAGGAAGAAGAGACCTTAACCAAATGGTTAAGAAGATAGCCTGAAAAAGGCAAGGAAGGAAGGAACCTTAACCAAATGGTCACGAAGAGAGCCTAGTAAAGGGATGGAAGAAGTGACCTTGACCAAATGGTCAAGAAGAGAGCCTAGTAAAGGCAAGGAAGAAGTGACCTTGACCAAATTGTCAAGAAGAGAGCCTAGTAATGGCACGGAAGAAGTGAACTTGACCTAATGGTAATGAAGAGAGCCTAGTAAAGGCAAGGAAGAAAAGACCTTAACCATATGGTCAATAAGAGAGCCTAGAAATGGCAAGGAAGGAGATACCTTGACGAAAAGGTCATGAAGAGAGCCTAGTAAAGGCAAGGAAGGAAGGAACCTTGACGTAATGGTCAAGAAGAGAGCCTAGTAAAGGCAAGGAAGAAGAGACCTAGACCAAATGGTCAAGAAGAGAGCCTAGTAAAGGCAAGGAAGAAGAGACCATGACCAAATGGTCAAGTAGAGAGCCTAGTAAAGGCAAGGAAGAAGTGACCTTGACCAAATGGTCAAGAAGAGTGCCTAATATAGGCTAGGAAGAAGAGACCTTGACCAAAAAGTCAAGAAGAGAGCCTAGTAATGGCAAGGAAGAAGAGACCTTGACCAAATGGTCACGAAGAGAGCCTAGTAAAGGCAAGGAAGGAAGGAAACATGACCAACTGGTCAAGAAGAGAGCCAAGTAAAGGCAAGGAAGAAGATAACTTGACCAATTGGTCAAGAGGAGAGCCTAGTAAAGGCAAGGATGGAAGGAACCGTGAACAAATGGTCAAGCACAGAGCCTAGTGAAGGCAAAGAAGAATAGAGACATGTAAAGGCAAAGAAGATGAGAGCCTAGTAAAGGTACGGAAGAAAGAAACCTTGAACAAATGGTGAAGAAGAGATCCTAGTGGAGGCAAGGAAGAAGAGACCTTGACGAAATGGCGAAGAAGAGAGCCTAGTAGAGGCAAGGAAGAAGGGAACTTGACAAAATGGTAAAGAAGAGAACCTAATAAAGGCAATGAAGGATGGAACCTTGACCAAATGGTCAAGAAGAGAGCCTAGTATAGGCAAGGAAGAAGAGACCTTGACCAAATGGTCAAGAAGTGAGCCTAGTAAAGGCAAGGAAGGAAGGAACCGTGACCAAATGGTCAAGAAGAGTGCCTAGTAAAGGCAAGTGAGAAGAGACCTTGACCAAATGGTCAAGAAGAGAGACTAGTAAAGGCAAGGAAGGAAGGAACATTCACCAAAAGGTCTAGTAGAGAGCCTAGTAAAGACAAGGAAGAAGAGAACTTGACGAAATGGTCAAGAAGAGAGCCTTATAAAGGAAGGCAAGGAAGGATCCTTGACCAAATGGTTAAGAAGAGAGCCTAGAAAAGGCACGGAATGAAGGAACCATCACCAAACAGTCAAGTATAGAGCCTAGTAAAGACAAGGAAGAAGAGACCTTGACGAAATGGTCAAGAAACGAGCCTAGTAAAGGATCGGAAGGATGGAACCTTGACCAAATGGTCAAGAAGAGAGCCTAGTAAAGGCAAGGAAAAAAGGAATCTTTACCAAATGATCATGAAGAGAGACCAGTAAATACTAGGAAGAAGGGACCTTCACCAAATGGTGAAGAGGAGAGCCTAGTAAAGGCTAGGAAGAAGAGACCTCGACCAAATGGTCAAGATGAGAGCCTAGCAAAGGCAAGGAAGAAGAGTACTTGACCAAATGGTCAAGAAGAGAGCCTAGTAAAGGTAAGGAAGAAGAGACCTTCAACAAAAGGTCAAGAAGAGAGCCTAGTAAAGGCAAGGAAGAAGAAACCTTGACCAATTGGTCAAGAAGAGAGCCTAGTAAAGGCAAGGAAGGAAGGAACTATGACCAAATGGTCAACATGAGAGCCTAGAAAAGGCAAGGAAGAAGATACCTTGACCAAAAGGTTAAGAAGAGAGCCTTGTAAAGGCAATGAAGAAGAGACCTTGACCAAATGGTCAAGAAGAGAGCCTAGTAAAGGCAAGGAAGAAGAGACTTTTACCAAAGGGTCAAGAAGAGAGCGTTGCAATGGCAAGGAAGAAGAGACCTTTACCAAATGGTCAAGAAGAGAGCCTAGTAATGGCTAGGAAGGACGAAACCTTGACCAAATGGTCAAGAAGAGAGCTTAGTAATGGCAAGGAAGAGGAGACCTCGACCAAATGTTAAAGAAGAGAACCGAGTAATGGTAAGGAAGGAAGGAACCTTGACCAAATGGTCAAGAAGAGAGTCTAGTCAAGGCAAGGAAGAAGAGACCATGACCAAATCGTCAAGAAGAGAGCCTAGTAACGGCATGGAAGAAGAGACCTTGACCAAATGGTCAAATAGAGAACCTAGTAAAGGCAAGGAAGAAGAGAGCATGACCAAAAGGTAATGAAGAAAGCCTTGTAAAGGCAAGGAAGAAGAGACTTAGACCAAATGGTCAAGAAGACAGCCTTGTAATGGAAAAGAAGGAAGGAACCATGACCAATTGGTCAAGTAGAGAGCCAAGTAAAGGCAAGTAAGAAGAGACCTTGACCAAATGGTGATGAAGAGAGCATAGTATTGGATAGGAGAAAGAGACCTTAACCAATTGGTCAAGAAGAGAGCCTAGTAATGGCTAGGAAGATGAGACCTTGACCAAATGGTAAAGAAGAGAGCCTAGTAAAGGCAAGGACGAAGAGACCTTGACCAAACGGTCAAGAGGAGAGCCTAGTAAAGGCTAGGAAGAAGTGACCATAACCAAATGGTCAAGGAGAGAGCCTAGTAAAGGCTAGGAAAAAGAGACCTTAACCAAATGGTCAAGAAGAGATCCTAGTAAAGGAAAGGAAGAAGAGACCTTTACCAAATGGTAAAGAAGAGAGCCTAGTAATGGCAAGGAAGGAAGGAACCATGACCAAATGGTCAAGAAGTTTGCCAAGTAAAGGCAAGGAAGAAGAGACCTTAACCAAAAGGATAAGAAGGGAGCCTTATAAAGGCAAGGAAGGAAGGAACTTTGACCAAATGGTCTAGAAGAGAGCCGAGTAAAGGCAAGGAGGAAGTGACCTTGACTAAATGGTCAAGAAGAGAGCCTAGTAAAGGCAAGGAAGAAGAGACCTTGACCAAATGGTCAAGAAGAGAGCCTAGTAAAGGCAAGGAAGAAGCGACCTTGAACAAATGGTCAAGAAGAGAGCCAAGTAATGGCAAGGAAGAAGAGACCTTGACGAAAAGGTCAAGAAGAGAGCCTAATTAAGGCAAGGAAGTAGAGACCTTAACCAAGTGGTCAAGAAGAGAGCCTAGTAAAGGCAAGGAAGGAAGGAACCTTGACCAAATGGTCAAGAAGAGAGCCTAGTAAAGGCAAGGATGGAAGGAATCATGACCAAATGGTCAAGAAAAGAGCCTAATAAAGGCAAAGAAGAAGAGTGCCTAGTAATGGCGAGGAAGAAAGGAACCTCGACCTAATGGTGAAGACGAGAGCCTTGTAAAGGCAAGGAAAAAGAGAACTTGACCTAATGGTCAAGAAGAGAGCCTAGTAAAGGCAAGGAAGAAGTGACCTTGACAAAATGGTCAAGAAGAAAGCCAAGTAAAGGTAACGAATTAAGGAACCTTGAACAAATGGTGAAGAAGAGAGACCAGTAAAGGCAAGGAAGAAGAGACCTTGACCAAATGGTCAAGAAGAGAGCCTAGTAAAGGCATGGACGGTGGAGACCTTGACAAAAAGGTCAAGAAGAGAGCAAGTAAAGGAAAGGAAGGATGGAACCATGACCAAATGCTCAAGAAGAGAGCCTAATATAGGCAAGTGAGAAGAGACCTTAACCAAATGGTCAAGAAGAGAGCATAGTAAAGGCAAGGAAGGTGGAGACCTTGACCAAAAGGTAAAGAAGAGAGCCAAGTAAAGGCAAGGAAGGATGGAACCTTGACCAAATGCTCAAGAAGAGAGCCTAATATAGGCAAGTGAGATGAGACCTTCACCAAAAGGTCTAGTAGAGAGCCTAGTAAAGATAAGGAAGAAGAGACCTTGACGAAATGGTCAAGAAGAGAGCCTTATAAAGGATGGCAAGGAAGGATCCTTGACCAAATGGTCAAGAAGAGAGCCTAGTGAAGGCATGGAAAGAAGGAACCTTCACCAAACGGTCAATTATAGAGCCTAGTAAAGACAAGGAAGAAGAGACCTTGACCAAATGGTCAAGATGAGAGCCTAGTAAAGGCACGAAAGGAAGGAATCTTGACCAAATGGTCAAGAAGAGAGCCTAGTAAAGGCAAGGAAGAAAGGAACCATGACCAAATGATCAAGAAGAGAGCCCAGAAAATGCAAGGAAGATGGTACCTTCACCAAATGGTCAAGAGGAGAGCCTTGTAAAGGCTAGGAAGAAGAGACCATGACCAAATGGTCAAGATGAGAGCCTAGCAAAGGCAAGCAAGAAGAGACCTTGACCAAATGGTCAAGAAGAGAGCCTAGTAAAGGTAAGGATGAAGAGACCTTCAACGAAAGGTTAAGAAGAGAGCCTAGTAAAGGCAAGGAAGAAGAAACCTTAAGCAATTGGTTAAGAAGAGAGCCTAGTAAAGGCAAGGAAGGAAGGAACCATGACCAAATGGTCAACATGAGAGCCTAGAAAAGGCAAGGAAGAAGATACCTTGACCAAAAGGTCAAGAAGAGAGCCTTGTAAAGGCAATGAAGAAGAGACCTTGACCAAAAGGTCAAGAAGAGAGCCTAGTAAAGACAAGGAAAAGAGACCTTCACCAAAAAGTCAAGAAGAGAGACTAGTAAAGGCAAGGAAGAAGAGACCTTGACCAATTGGTCAAGAAGAGAGCCTAGTAAAGGCAAGGAAGGAAGGAACCTTGACAAACTGGTCAAGAAGAGAGCCTTGTTAAGGTAAGGAAGAAGATACCTTGACCAAATGATTAAGAGGAGAGCCTAGTAAATGAAAGGATGGATGGAACCGTGAACAAATGGTGAAGCTGAGAGCCTAGTGAAGGCAAAGAAGAACAGAGCCTTGTAAAGGCAAAGAAGAAGAGAGCCTAGTAAAGGTACAGAAGAGAGAGACCTTAACCAAATGGTCATGAAGAGAGCCAAGTAAAGGCAAGGAAGAAGAGACCTTGACAAAATGATCAAGAAGAGAGCCAAGTAAAGGCAATGAAGGATGGAACCTTGACCAAATGATCAAGAAGAGAGCCTAGTAAAGGCAAGGAAGAAGAGACCTTGACCAAATGGTTAAGAAGAGAGCCTAGTAAAGGTAAGGATGGAAGAGACCTTGACCAACAGGTCAAGAAGTGAGCCTAGTAAAGGCAAGGAAGGAAGGAACCTTGACCAAATGGTCAAGAAGAGAGCCTAGTAAAGGCAAGTGAGTGAGAAGAGACCTTGACCAAATGGTCAAGAAGAGAGTCTAGTAAAGGCAAGGAAGGATGGAACCTTCACCAAAAGGTCTAGTAGAGAGCTTAGTAAAGACAAGGAAGAAGAGACCTTGACCAAATGGTCAAGAAGAGAGCCTTATAAAGGAAGGCAAGGATGGATCCTTGACCAAATGGTAAAGAAGAGAGCCTAGTAAAGGCAAGGAAAGGAGGAACATTCACCAGACGGTCAAGTATAGAGCCTAGTAATGACAAGGAAGAAGAGACCATGACCAAATGGTCATGAAGAGAGCCTAGTAAAGGCAAGGAAGGAAGGAACCTTAACCAAATGTTCAAGAAGAGAGCCTAGTAAAGGCAAGGAAGAAAGGAACCTTGACCAAATGGTCATGAAGAGAGCCCAGTAAATGCATGGAAGAAGGGACCTACACCAACTGGTCATGAGGAGAGCCTAGTAAAGGCTAGGAAGAAGAGACCACGATCAAATGGTCAAGACGAGAGCCTAGAAAAGGCAAGGAAGAAGAGACCTTGACCAAATGGTCAAGAAGAGAGCCTAGTAAAGGCAAGGAAGAAGAAACCTTGACCAATTGGTGAAGAAGAGAGCCTAGTAAAGGTAAGGAAGGAAGGAACCATGACCAAATGATCAACATGAGAGCCTAGAAAAGGCAAGGAAGAAGATACCTTGACCAAAAGGTCAAGAAGAGTGCCTTGTAAAGGCAATGAAGAAGAGACCTTAACCAAATGGTCAAGAGGAGAACCTAGCAAAGGAAAGGAATAAGAGACCATGACCAAAAGGTCAAGAAGAGAGCCTAGTAAAGGCAAGGAAGAAGAGACCTAGACCAAATGGTCAAGAAGACAGCCTAGTAAAGGAAATGAAGGAAGGAACCTTGACCAACTGGTCAAGAGGAGAGCCAAGTAAAGGCAAGTAAGAAGAGACCTTGACCAAATGGTCAAGAAGCGAGCATTGTATTGGCTTGGAAGAAGAGACCTTAACCAAATGCTCATGATGATAGCCTAGTAAAGGCAAGGAAGGAAGGAACCCTGACCAAATGTTCAAGAAGAGAGAGTAGTAAAGGCAAGGAAGAAGAGACCTTGACCAAATGGTCAAGAAGAGAGCCTAGTAAAGGCAAGGAAGAAGAGGCCTTCACCAAATGGTCAAGAAGAGAGCCTAGTATAGGCAAGGAAGAAGAGACCTTACCAAATGGTCGAGAAGAGAGCCATGTAATGGCTAGGAAGGAAGGAACCTTGACCAAATGGTCAAGAAGTTTGCATAGTAAAGGCAAGGAAGAAGAGACCTTGACCAAAAGGTCAAGAAGGGAGCCATGCAAAGGCAAGGAAGGAAGGAACCTTGACCAAATGGTCAAGAAGAGAGCCTAGTAACGACAAGGAAGAAGAGACCTTAACTAAATGGTTAAGAAAAGAGCCTAATAAAGGCAAGGAAGAAGAGACCTTGAACAAATGGTCAAGAAGAGAGCCTAGTAAAGGCATGGAAGAAGTGACCTTGAATAAATGGTCAAGAGGAGAGCCTAGTAATGGCAAGGAAGAAGAGACCTTGACCAAAAGGCCAAGAAGAGAGCCTAGTAATTGCAAGGAAGAAGAGACCTTGACCAATTGGTCAAGAGGAGAGCCTAGTAACGGCAAGGGAGGAAGGAACCTTGACCAAATGGTCAAGAAGAGAGCCTAGTAAAGGCAAGGAAGAAGAGACCTTGATCAAATGGTCTAGAAGTGATCCTAGTAAAGGCAAGGATGGAAGGAACGTTGACCTAATGGTCAAGAAGAGAGCCTAGTAAAGGCGTGGAAGAAAGGAACCTTGACCAAATGGTCCAGACGAGAGCCTAGTAAAGGAAAGAAAGAAGAGACCTTGACCTAATGGTCAAGAAGAGAGCCTAGTAAAGGCAGGGAAGAAGAGACCTTGACAAAATGGTAAAGAAGAGAGCCTAGTAAAGGCAATGAATTTGGGAACCTTAAGAAAATGGTCAAGAAGAGAGCCTAGTAATGGCTTGGAAGGAAGGAACCATGACCAAATGGTTAAGATGAGAGCCTAGTAATGGCAAGGAAGAAGAGACCTCGACCAAATGGTCAAGAAGAGATCCTAGTAATGGCAAGGAAGGAAGGAACCTTGACCAAATGATCAAGAAGAGAGCCTAGTAAAGGCACGGAAGATGAGACATTGACCAAATGGTCATGAAGAGAGCCTAGTAAAGGCAAGGAAGAAGAGACCTTGACCAAATGGTTTAGAAGAAAACGTAGGAAAGGCAAGGAAGAAGAGACCATGACCAAAAGGTCAAGAAGAGAGCCTAGTAAAGGCTAGGAAGAAGAGACCTTCACGAAATGGTCAAGAAGACAGCCTAGTAAAGGAAATGAAGGAAGGAACCTTGACCAACTGGTCAAGAAGAGAGCCAAGTGAAGGCAAGTTAGAAGAGACCTTGACCAAATAGTCAAGAAGAGAGCATTGTATTGGCTATGAAGAAGAGACCTTGACCAAATGGTCATGTAGATAGCCTAGTATAGGCAAGGAAAGAAGGAATCCTGACCAAATGGTCAAGAAGAGAGCGTAGTAAAGGAAAGGAGGAAAAGACCTTGACCAAATGGTCATGAAGAGAGCCTAGTTACGGCAAGGAAGAAGAGACCTTCTCCAAATGGTCAAGAAGAGAGCCTAGTAAAGGCAAGGAAGAAGTGACCTTAACCAAATGGTTAAGGAGAGAGCCAAGTAAAGGCAAGGAAGGAAGGAACCATGACCAAATGGTCAGGAAGAGAGCCTAGTAAAGGCAAGGAAAAAGAGAACTTGACCAAAAGCTCAAGAAGAGAGCCTTGTAAAGGCTAGCAAGAAGAGACCTTGACCAAATGGTCAAGATGAGAGCCTAGTAAAGGCAAGGAAGCGGAGACAATGCCCAAAAGGTCAAGAAGAGAGCCTAGTAAATGCCAGGAAGAAGTGGCCTTCACCAAATGGTCAAGAAGTGAGCCTTGTATTTGCTAGGAAGGAAGGAACCTTGACCAAATGGTCAAGAAGAGAGCCTAGTAAAGGCAAGGAAGAAGTGTCCTTCACCAAATGGTCAAGAGGAGAGCCTAATAAAGGCAAGGAAGAAGAGACCTAGACAAAATGGTCAAGAAGAGAGCCTAGTAAAGGCAAGGAAGGAAGGAACCTTAAACAAATGGTCAAGAAGAGAGCCTAGTAATGGCAAGGAAGAAGAGAGCCTAGTAAAGGCAAGTAAGAAAGGAACCTTGACCAAATGGTCAAGAAGAGAGGCCAGTAAAGGCAAGGAAGAAGAGACCTTCACCAACTGGTCAAGAAGAGAGCCTAGTAATGGTAAGGAAGAATAGACCTTCACAAAATGGTCAAGAAAAGAGCCAAGTTACGGCAAGGAAGAAGTGACCTTGACCAAAAGGTCAAGAGGAGTGCCTAGTAATGGCAAGGAAGAAATGACCTTAACCAAATGGTCAAGTAGAGAGTCTAGTAAAGGTAAGGAAGAAGAGACCTTCAACAAAAGGTCAAGAAGAGAGCCTAATAAAGGCAAGGACGGAAGGAACCAGGACCAAATGGTCAAGAGGAGAGCCTAGTAATGGCAATGAAAAAGAGAACTTGACCCAAATGTCAAGATGAGAGCCTTGTAAAGGCAAGGAAGATGAGATCTTGACCAAATGGTCAAGAAGAGAGCCTAGTAAAGGCAAGGAAGAAGAGACCTTGCCCAAAAGTTCAATAGAGAGCCATGTAAAGGCAAGGAAGAAGTGACCTTGACCAAATGGTCAAGAAGTAAGCCTAGTATTTGCAAGGAAAGAAGGAAACTCAACCAAATGGTCAAGAAGAGAGCCTAGAAAAGGCAAGGAAGAAGTGTTCTTGACCTAATGGTCAAGAAGAGAGCCTAGTAAAGGCGAGGATGATGAGATCTTGACCAAATAGTCAAGAAGATAGCCTAGTAAAGGAAAGGAAGGAAGCAACCTTGACCAAATGGTCAAGAAGAGAGCCTAGTAAAGGCACGGAAGAAGAGACCTTGACCAAATGGTCATGAAGAGAGCCTAGTTAAGGCAGGGAAGAAGAGACCTTGACCAAATGGTCAGGAAGAGAGCCTAGTAAAGGCAAGGAAGAAGAGACTATGACCAAATGTTCAAGAAGAGAGCCTAGTAACGGCAAGGAAGAAGAGACCTTGACCAAATGGTCAAGAAGAGAGCCTAGTAATGGCATGGAGGAAGAGACCTTGACCAAAAGGTCAAGAAGAGAGCCTAGTAAAGGCAAGGAAAAAGAGACCTTGACCAAATGGTCTAGAGGAGAGCCTAGTAAAGGCAAGGAAGGAAGGAACCTTGACCAAATGGTCAAGAAGAGAGACTAGTAAAGGCAAGGAAGAAGAGACCTTGACCAAATGGTCAAGAAGAGAGCCAAGTAAAGGCAAGGATGGAAGGAACCTTGACCAAATGGTCAAGAAGAGAGTCTAGTAAAGGCTAGGATGGAAGGAACCTTAACAAATGGTCAAGAAGAGAGCCTAGTAAAGGCAAAGAAGAAGAGAGCATAGTAAAGGCGAGGAAGAAAGGAACCTTGACCAATTGGTCTAGACGAGAGCCTAGTAAAGGCAAGAAAGAAGAGACCTTGACCTATTGGTCAAGAAGAGAGCCTAGTAATGGCAAGAAAGAAGAGACCTTTACCACATGGTAAAGAAGAGAGCCTAGTAAAGGCTAGGAAGTAGAGACCTTCACCAACTGGTCAAGAAGAGAGCCTAGTAATGGCTAGGAAGAAGAGAGCCTAGTAATGGCAAGGAAGAATAGACCTTGACCAAATGGTCAAGAAGAGAGCCTAGTAAAGGCAAGGAAGAAGAGACATTGACCAAAATGTTAAGAGGAGATCCTAGTAAAGGCAAGGAAGAAGTGACCTAAATCAAATGGTCAAGGAGAGAGCCTTGTAAAGGCAAGGAAGGAAGGAACCATGACCAAATGGTCAAGAAGAGAGCCTAGTAAAGGCAAGGAAAAAGAGAACTTGACCAAAAGGTGAAGAAGATAGCCTTGTAAAGGCTAGGAAGAAGAGACCTTGACCAAATGGTCAAGAAGAGAGCCTAGTAATGGCAAGGAAGAGGAGACCATGCCCAAAAGGTCAAGAAGAGAGCCTAGTAAAGGCAAGGAAGAAGTGGCCTTGACCAAATGGTCAAGAAGTGAGCCTTGTATTTGCAAGGAAGGAAGGAACCTTGACCAAATTGTCAAGAAGCGAGCCTAGTAAAGGCAAGGAAGAAGTGTCCTTGACCAAATGGTCAAGAGGAGATCCTAGTAAAGGCAAGGAAGAGGAGACCCTGACCAAATAGTCGAGAAGATAGCCTAGTAAAGGCAAGGAAGGAAGGAAACGTGATCAAATGGTCAAGAAGAGAGCCTAGTAAAGGCAAGGAAGAAGAGACCTTAACCAAATGGTCATGAAGAGAGCCTAGTTTAGGCAAGGAAGAAGAGACCTTGACCAAATGGTCAGGTAGAGAGCCAAGTAAGGGCAAGGAAGAAGAGACCATGACCAAATGGTTAAGAAGAGAGCCTAGTAAAGGCAAGGAAGAAGAGACCTTGACCAAATGGTCAAGAAAAGAGCCGAGTAATGGCAAGGAAGGAAGGAAACTTGACCAAAAGGTCAAGAAGATTGCCTAGTAAAGGCAAGGAAGAAGTGACCTTGACCAAAAGGTTAAGAAGAGAGCCTAGTAAAGACAAGGAAGGGAGGAACCTTGACCAAATGGTCAAGAAGAGAGCCTAGTAACGGCAAGGAAGAAGTGACCATGACCAAAAGGTCAAGAAGAGAGCCTTGTAATGGCTAAGAAGAAGAGACCTTGACCAAATGGTCAAGAAGACAGCCTAGTAAAGGAACGGAAGGAAGGAACCTTGACCAACAGGTCATGAAGAGTGCCTAGTAAAGGCAAGTAAGAAGTGACCTAGACCAAATGGTCAAGAAGAGAGCATAGTATTGGTTAGGAAGAAGAGACCTTGACCAAATGGTCAAGAAGATAGCCTAGTAAAGGCAAGGAAGGATGGAACCCTGACCAAATGTTCAAGAAGAGAGACTAGTAAAGGCAAGGAAGAAGAGACATTGACCAAATGGTCTAGAAGAGAGCCTAGTAAAGGCAAGGAAGGTGGAGACCATGATCAAAAGGTGAAGAAGAGAGCCTAGTAAAGGCAAGGAAGGATGGAACCCTGACCAAATGGTCAAGAAGAGATCCTAATATAGGCAAGTGAGAAGAGACCTTAACCAAATGGTCAAGAAGAGAGCCTAGTAATGGCAAGAAAAGAAGGAACCTTTACAAAAAGGTCAAGAATTGAGCCTAGTAAAGACAATGAAGAAGAGACTTTGACCAAATGGTCAAGAGGAGAGCCTAGTAAAGGCAAGGAAGGAAGGAACCTTAACCAAACGGTCACGAAGAGAGCCTAGTAAAGGCAAGGAAGAAGAGAGCCTAGTAAAGGCAAGTAAGAAAGGAACCTTGACCAAATGGTCAAGAAGGGAGCCCAGTAAAGGCAAGGAAGAAGAGACCTTCACCAACTGGTCATGAAGAGAGCCTAGTAAAGGCGAGGAAGAAGAGATCTAGACCAAATGGTCAAGAAGAGAGCCTAGTAATGGCAAGGAAGAATAGACCTTCACCAAATAGTCAAGAAAAGAGCCTAGTAATGGCAAGGAAGAAGAGAACTTGACCAAAAGGTCAAGAGGAGAGCCTAGTAATGGCAAGGAAGAAATGACCTTAACCAAATGGTCAAGAAAAGAGCCTAGTAAAGGCAAGGAAGGAAGGAATCATGACCAAATGGTCAAGAAGAGAGCCTAATAAAGGCAAGGAAAAAGAGAACTTGACCCAAAGGACAAGAAGAGAGCCTTGTAAAGGCAAGGAAGTTGAGACCTTGACCAAATGGTAAAGAAGAGAGCCTAGTAAAGGCAAGGAAGATGAGACCTTGCCCAAAAGTTGAAGAAGAGAGCCTTGTAAAGGCAAGGAAGAAGTGACCTTGACCAAATGGTCAAGAAGTGAGCCTAGTATTTGCAAGGAAGGAAGGAACCTTAACCAAATAGTCAAGATGAGAGCGTAGAAAAGGCATGGAAGAAGTGTCCTTCAACTAATGGTCAAGAAGAGAGCCTAGTAAAGGCGGGGATGATGAGACATTGACCAAATAGTTAAGAAGATAGCCTAGTAAAGGCAAGGAAGGAAGGAACCTTGACCAAATGGTCGAGAGGAGAGCCTAGTAAAGGCAAGGAAGATGAGACCTTGACCAAATAGTCATGAAGAGAGCCTAGTTAAGGCAAGGAAGAAGAGACCTTTACCAAATGGTCAGGAAGAGAGCCTAGTAAAGGCAAGGAAGAAGAGACCGTGACCAAATGGTCAAGAAGTGAGCCTAGTAACGGCAAGGAAGAAGAGACCTTGACCAAATGGTCAAGAAGAGAGCCTAGTAATGGCCAGGAAGGAAGGAAACTTGACCAAATGTTCATGAAGATTGCCTAGTAAAGGTAAGGAAGAAGAGACCTTGACCAAAAGGTCAAGAAGATAGCCTTGTAAAGGCAAGGAAGGGAGGACCCTTGACCAAATGGTCAAGAAGAGAGCTTAGTAACGGCAGGGAAGACGAGACCTTGACCAAATTGTCAAGAAGAGAGCCTAGTAAAGGTAAGGAAGAGGAGACCTTGACCAAATGGTCAAGAAGAGTGCCTAGTAAAGGCAAGGAAGAAGTGACCTTGACCAAATGTTCAAGAAGAGAGCCTAGTAATGGCAAGGAAGAAGAGACCTTGACCAAATGGTCAAGAAGAGGGCCTAGTAAAGGCTAGGAAGGAAGGAACCTTGACCAAATGGTCAAGAAGAGAGCCTAGTAATGGATGGAAGAAGTGACCTTGACCAAAAGGTCAAGAAGAGAGCCTAGTAAAGGCAAGGAAGAAGTGACCTTGACCAAATGGTCAAGAAGAGAGCCTAGTAAAGGCTAGGAGGAAGAGACCTTGTCCAAATGATTAAGAGGAGAGCCTAGTAAAGGCAAGGAAGAAGTGACCTTAATCAAATGGTCAAGGAGAGAGCCTTGTAAAGGCAATGAAGGAAGTAACCATGACCAAATGGTGAAGAAGAGAGCCTAGTAATGGCAAGGAAAAAGAGAACTTGACCAAAAGGTGAAGAAGATAGCCTTGTAAAGGCTAGGAAGAAGAGACCTTGACCAAATGGTCAAGAAGAGAGCCTAGTAAAGGCAAGGAAGAGGAGACCATGCCCGAAAGGTCAAGAAGAGAGCGTACTAAAGGTAAGGAAGAAGTGGCCTTGACCAAATGGTCAAGAAGTGAGCCTTGTATTGGCCTGGAAGGAAGGAACCTTGACCAAATGGTAAAGAAGCGAGCCTAGTAAAGGCAAGGAAGAAGTGTCCTTTACCAAATGGTCAAGAGGAGATCCTAGTATAGGCAAGGAAGAGGAGACCTTGACCAAATAGTCAAGAAGATAGCCTAGTAAAGGCAAGGAAGGAAGGAACCTTGATCAAATGGTTAAGAAGAGAGCCTAGTAAAGGTAAGGAAGAAGAGACCTTAACCAAATGGTCATGAAGAGAGCCTATTTTAGGCAAGGAAGAAGAGACCTTGACCAAATGGTCAGGTAGAGAGTCAAGTAAGGGCAAGGAAGAAGAGACCTTGACCAAATGGTTAAGAAGAGAGCCTAGTAACGGCAAGGAAGATGAGACCTTGACCAAATGGTCAAGAAAAGAGCCGAGTAATGGCAAGGAAGGAAGGAAACTTGACCAAATGGTCAAGAAGATTGCCTAGTAAAGGCAAGGAAGAAGTGACCTTGACCAAAAGGTTAAGAAGAGAGGCTAGTAAAGGCAAGGAAGGGAGGAACCTTGACCAAATGGTCAAGAAGAGAGCCTAGTAACAGCAAGGAAGAAGAGACCATGACCAAAAGGTCAAGAAGAGAGCCTTGTAATGGCTAGGAAGAAGAGACCTTGACCAAATGGTCAAGAAGACAGCCTAGTAAAGGAACGGAAGGAAGGAACCTTGACCAACTGGTCATGAAGAGTGCCTAGTAAAGGCAAGTAAGAAGTGACTTTGACCAAATGGTCAAGAAGAGAGCATAGTATTGGTTAGGAAGAAGAGACCTTAACCAAATGGTCAAGAAGATAGCCTAGTAAAGGCAAGGATGGATGGAACCCTGACCAAATGGTCTAGAAGAGAGACTAGTAAAGGCAAGGAAGAAGAGACATTGACCAAATGGTTAAGAACAGAGCCTAGTAAAGGCAAGGAAGGAGGAGACCTTGATGAAAAGGTGAAGAAGAGAGCCTAGTAAAGGCAAGGAAGGATGGAACCTTCACCAAATGGTGAAGAAGAGATCCTAATATAGGCAAGTGAGAAGAGACCTTAACCAAATGGTCAAGAAGAGAGCCTAGTAATGGCAAGAAAAGAAGGAACTTTACCAAAAGGTCAAGAATTGAGCCTAGTAAAGACAAGGAAGAAGAGACCATAACCAAATGGTCAAGAGGAGAGCCTAGTAAAGGCAAGGAAGGAAGGCACCTTAACCAAACGGTCACGAAGAAAGCCTAGTAAAGGCAAGGAAGAAGAGAGCCTAGTAAAGGCAAGTAAGAAAGGAACCTTGACCAAATGGTCAAGAAGGGAGCCCAGTAAAGGCAAGGAAGAAGAGACCTTCACCAACTGGTCAGGAAGAGAGCCTAGTAAAGGCGAGGAAGAAGAGATCTAGACCAAATGGTCAAGAAGAGAGCCTAGTAATGGCAAGGAAGAATAGACCTTGACCAAATGGTCAAGAAAAGAGCCTAGTAAAGGCAAGGAAGAAGAGAACTTGACCAAAAGGTCAAGAGGAGAGCCTAGTAATGGCAAGGAAGAAATGACCTTAACCAAATGGTCAAGAAGAGAGCCTAGTAAAGGCAAGGAAGGAAGGAATCATGACCAAATGGTCAAGAAGAGAGCCTATTAAAGGCAAGGAAAAAGAGAACTTGACCCAAAGGACAAGAAGAGAGCCTTGTAAAGGCAAGGAAGATGAGACCTTGACCAAATGGTCAAGAAGAGAGCCTAGTAAAGGCATGGAAGAAGAGACCTTGCCCAAAAGTTCAAGAAGAGAGCCTTGTAAAGGCAAGGAAGAAGTGACATTGACCAAATGGTCAAGAAGTGAGCCTAGTATTTGCAAGGAAGGAAGGAACCTTAACCAAATGGTCAAGATGAGAGCCTAGAAAAGGCAAGGAAGAAGTGTCCTTAACCTAATGGTCAAGAAGAGAGCCTAGTAAAGGCGAGGATGATGAGACCTTAACCAAATAGTCAAGAAGATAGCCTAGTAAAGGCAAGGAAGGAAGGAACCTTGACCAAATGGTCGAGAGGAGAGCCTAGTAAAGGCAAGGAAGAAGAGACCATGACCAAATGGTCATGAAGAGAGCCTAGTTAAGGCAAGGAAGAAGAGACCTTGACCAAATGGTCAGGAAGAGAGCCTAGTAATGGCAAGGAAGAAGAGACCGTGACCAAATGATCAAGAAGAGAGCCTAGTAATGGCAAGGAAGAAGAGACCTTGACCAAATGGTGAAGAAGAGAGCCTAGTAATGGCCAGGAAGGAAGGAAACTTGACCAAATGGTCAAGAAGATTGCCTAGTAAAGGCAAGGAAGAAGAGACCTTGACCAAAAGGTCAAGAAGAGAGCCTAGTAAAGGCAAGGAAGGGAGGACCCTTGACCAAATGGTCAAGAAGAGAGCCTAGTAACGGCAGGGAAGACGAGACCATGACCAAATTGTCAAGAAGAGAGCCTAGTAAAGGCAAGGAAGAAGAGACCTTGACCAAATGGTCAAGAAGAGAGCCTAGTAAAGGCAAGGAAGAAGTGACCTTGACCAATTGGTCAAGAAGAGAGCCTAGTAATGGCAAGGAAGAAGAGACCTTGACCAAATGGTCAAGAAGAGAGCCTAGTAAAGGCAAGGAAG
>JAMKQA010003362.1:0-17356 GCA_024699735.1 Posidonia australis
AAGGTAAAGGAAAGCAAGTTGGTTCCTGAAGAAAGTGATATGTAATATATTGTTTTGCCTTGTATTATATTTATCGACTTGTATTAAGATATTTCAGTGTTGTATTAGCTACTTTTTTGTAAAAACTTTAAATGTGTAAAATCTTATGATGTATATATAATCGAATGAAATTTTTTTTTATAAAATCTGTGTATGTGTAATTTAATGTACTTGTGAATGTATTTGAATGTCATTTTACCAGGTATATGAATCTAAATTTTAGCAGGTTCAATTCTATAATGTACTGTTTTATTTTTTTTTTAACTGCCCAGTATTAGCGATGACATTTCCTCGCTATATCCTCGCAAACATAACGATATTTAGCGAGCACTTAGCGAGCAATTTGCGAGGAAATGTCCTCGCTATATACTCGCAATTTCGTCACTAAAACCGGAATGACGATACAATTTCATGATATTTAGCAAGCATTTATCGAAGAATTACGACGATCTAGCGAGGACATTACGAGGAAATATTTCCTTGTAATATCCTCGCTGAATTTACACGAGCACACTGCGAGGATATATCATCGTAGTATTGATTTAACGAGTTACATAGCTACGAGGATAATTATTCCTCGCTACATCCTCGTTAAGCTTTGTAACGAGGATTTTGTGAGGAATTCGCGAGGACTTAACGAGGAATATTGTCCTCGTTAATTGTAGATTTTCTTGTAGTGGTAGTGAAGAATAGTTATGCAGTCAAATGAGATTTTACAATCAAGTCTCTTGAGTTATAAACAACTAGAAATCAGTCCATTCAAATAAAAAAGATTATTACAAGTGTCTTCCATGATAAAGTATGAATATAAAGCGAGGTCTTTGCATATGATGACCCTAAAAGGGTAATGATTTTTCAGAGTAATGGCTCTTCGTAGTAATGATCCTAAGGAGTGATGTATTTGTCTGATGAGGTTTAGTATTCTGTCCTTTTGAGGATCTAGTAGTAACGATAAGACCATAATGTTCAGATCTGATGTCTATTTATTGATACAAGTTGGTATATAAAATTTTTACTAATGAATCAAATGTGTAATTAAAATATAATAACAGAGTGAGGATGGATTGTATATCAATTAGAAAATCACGTTATGTCAGTGATGAATAGTCCAAAGGATCTACTAAAAGATTGAAAGAAAATGAAATTGAAAATGTAAAATTTGACTGTGAGTTTGTTTAGAAATGTGGTAAGTTAGAATTTCATTTATATACTAGATTTTTCATAAACTCAAATTATGTTGTCTATTACTAGTGATTATATGTTGTAGAATTACTTATCTTGAATTTACGCGGAAGATAGTTTTGGTTCAACAAATACACATGGAACTCAAAAGAAAACAATTTTAGTGATATTTTCAATTATAAGTTATATAATACAACTTTTATGAATAGATTAAAAAAATGTAATAAATAATAATATTTTAATTATTTCTTTTATCTAATTGGAATATTCACATATTAATGGAACCTTTATTATCTTGTGGATACGTGGACGTCACAAAATCCTTTCATCTCTTTGCATTTCCTTTAATCATCTCCCATCTCTCCTCTTGCAAAACCTCATCGACACATCTCTCAACCCCCCGAAAAAACAAATAATGAGTTTGAATCCATTCCATCCTTTGCCATCATCACCTTTCCCTAACCATCACTAGACTCATAAAATCCATCACGTTGGACACCACAAACCTCAACACTCTTCTCACCAACACCACCTTCTCCGGCCACAGCTGAGATCTCACTTCTTCTCAACATCATCCCTTTCCTCCATCACTTCTCTCCACCAAATGGTTACACAATGAAAGAAGGAGAAACTAGAAAATTAAAGGAAGAAGTAAAGGTGGGTGTAATTTTAAGGAAAACAGTAGTTAGACTAAGAACATTACGCAAACACATTGCTGTGGACGGAGCAAGGAACATGTTGAACGGCTGTACGAAGTACCAAAGTGTACGGTTCTGAACTCCAGAGTACACGAATGTAGAAATACAGATAACTTCAGGGGACCATAAAATAATATATTCAAAGCTATATCATCTATTGTCACAGCAACCACAAGAAAATGTTGGAAATTACTCTATTACAAGAGTTAAGACTAATATATATATGCTGCTATTTGATCGCATGACGACTTTTGAAACGCATGGTACATGACAAGGTAAAAAATACTCTTACGGTGCAACAAAACTTCAACACAACGAAGTGTCACTGTAAAGGTCGAAGAATAACGTGTGCAGTGTTATTCTTCCCAATATTAATATCCTTTATGGTATGAATCAGGGGTAATTTCAATCGGAATATGTAACTTGAGCGAAAGAAAACTCTCACTTCCTCCGAAGTCTTTTGGCAGCACCTATCAACAAGGCTTTTCCTATAACACCGGTCTGAAGACCACAAGCAACGGCCACTGCTCCTCCTATGGCGACCCATCTCCAGTCAATCCCTTGATCTTTCCTTTGGATGTCAATTTCTTTACCATTTCTTTCTCCATCTAACAATTCAGAGTCTGATGAAAGGACCAGATCGGCTGGAATCTTGGTGGTAGTCTGGGCCAACAATGCACTTCTGGAAAGTGGCACTTCAGACTTCCTAGCGAGAAGATAGGCTCTCATTCCAGACTGCAGTTTTTTGACAGCTCCCCACATGCCATGGCGAACAACAACCTTTGCAACATCCTTGGGGATGCCCATGTCCTCATAGTGTACAAGTGTTACCTCACAAGCTGATAGTTGTCCATCTTGTTTGCGAGATTCAACTGTTGGTTTGGATGAGGACAACTTCAGAAAAGAAAGACTACCTTCCAAATAAATAAGCACATTGAGGAAAATGTAATCCCAAAGCAGAACACATGTTAGCCACGAAAGCAACCCTCTGGTTGAAATGAACTCAGGGACATGCATCTATGGATGAATAAGATATTTTAATCAGATGCATAATAGACTTTGATGTATCCCTAACAATGTAGAAACTCACAGTCAAGAAATCACCATTACAATACAAAACTGCAATGATCATGTGATACTGTGCAGATGATTATGTCTCCATTTTAAGTTTCATTCTAACTGGAACAACTCCATCTGGATCATAGAGTTGGGACACTGAACAAGCACGTAACACATTTCCAAAATGAGAAAAAAGGAAGAAAATATACAAACAGATCTGCAAAAAAAACCCATAAATCATATCGACATACTCCCAAACTTTCATCGGATGGCGTTTCTTCTGAAAATGAAACTAATGAAGTTCCTATATTGGCAAAAACTACTTCAGGGTTTCCTGAAGTTTGTTTATGCAGCTTCCACAAGTCTCTCAAATGGTGTTTCATCAGTTTTTTTCTTTTGAAAAAAAAAGCTCTCAAAATACATTTTTTTATTTTTTTATTTTATTCATTTCACCTCATTTTCCCAAATTCAACAAAAATACACTAGAACTCCCAATTTCATATGCTTCCTATATATAATGTTTACCATGTTTTCTAAGTCCCATTTCAAATCAGGGAGACCTCCTATAAAATCCATAACAATCTTCAATAGTGTGAAACAGTAAATAAGGATATCATATATGCCTTAACCATGTATAGAAACTGCAATGCACTCGATAACATTTCTTGTTACACTGCTGAGTGAATGCTAAGATATAGTGATATACATATGGGTCAGATTCTAAAATGCCACCTTACCTGCTTTGATGCGCCAGCTAGAAAAATATAGCTCCACACGTCTTGGCTTTTCACTCTTCCGTAGTGCTGGATATGGCACCCCCTGCAAAGCATATAATTTACGCTAATAAAGTGCAAAAGGTTGAAATGTGAAAACAAAGGTTGAGGCCCAAAAAGGTAAAGGAAAAGAACTCTTAGTCCTATTTCATCTCCCAAATCAAGGTTGTTTAAAATTGCATAACTCTTGATTATTAAATTTTGAAGATACAAAAGCTTTTATACAAATATGCCATTTGACAGTTCTAAAATACATGGAAGCACATTAAGATGCAAATATTTTAAAATGCAGAAAATCCTAAGATACCACATTTGATGCATTTAAAAGTATTACGCACAATAATTAGCATGCCTGGTAATTGCAGAATATTTGAAGTAATTGTAGAAATGAATAAACAAAGCAAGTCTCTCACGAGAATTTGACCAAAGATACTCAAATGAATTGAACATATTTAACATGAATGCCTAATTTAACATGACTGTGTAACAAACACAGCCGTAACACATTTGACCAATTTTTTGAGGGGAAGGGTGGATAATAAGTATAATCCAGGAAGCAAAGTACTAAGTTAAATCAAAGATTCAACAAATAAAATAAAAGGAATAAAAAAACAATGCAAAGAAAGCAAAAAAAAAAAAGCAAGAAAAGGCAGCAACACAAGAAAACCACAAGTGTCCAGCAAGATCCACAGTTGTCCTACTTTAGTTCCACATTTGATATACTTCAATTCTAAGTCGATTAATTCTAAAGTTGCTTGTTTTATTAGCCTTGAACTATGATAGGATTAGTCCTAGTGACTTCCATTCTAAGTCAACTAATTCTAAAGATGTTTGTTTTATTAGCCTTCCACTATAATACGATTAGTCCTAGTTTTTGTGGAGAATGCCTAGACTCCTAGAGTATATTACATAGGGTATTACACTATATGTTGAGTAATATAAAACTGAATGGACGAAACACATATCCAGAGGTTTAGAAATGTATGATAGCATGGAAACAATGGGAAAGCAATATAATTTCTAAAAGTAATGGTATCTGGTAAACCTGCATCTATTGCACATAGTAATGGAATTATTTTCGAGAACTTGTCCATGAAAAGGTGTCTGAAGGATAAGATGAAGTGCATATATAGAAACTAGAAAGTTGTTGCAAGAAGTGTGAGACTGTCAAGAGTATTGATCAATCATGAAACAAATTTTCATAAAACTGTAGTTGAATGCAGACTGGTGAACCATATAAAAGTTTAAAGGATAAGCAGCAGATGAATGCAATTGAGGACAAGCAAAAGGAATTAATTGAGGTGGTTCAATAATGAGCATGAAAGCCCAAATGAGACATGACTAAATCTATGTTGGAGTTAGAAAGGGTAAAACTAGATAAACATTACATAGTAAAAATATAATTTTATAACCGATAGGAGAAAAGTTAGGTTGCTGGCATTACAAAGGCATTGTCAATTGACAATATATAGTAGTACTCTGTTACAGATATTGTAGACTTTAGATTGGTGTATGCAATTGATAAATATTTTGTTTCTTTCAGCTTTGAGTTGTGACCACCTTTCTCGTATTTACAAGGTATTCACATATTCCCAAGTTTTGAATACTCAATCTTGAGGAAATTCTTCTCAAATCTCAACCCAAAAATATGTGACAGCTCATTATACAGATATAGATCTGTTCCCAAACTAGAAAGATCATAAACAACAGCATAATTATGTGCTTAGCAACCATATGTTACACTCACTTCAGCTGCATAATTATGTGTTTGGTCGTATAAAATGGTCAAGCTTCCTACTTTCGAGGCTTACTGAGGAGGCTGTCAACAGGGTGAAAAACATTGAAATCCTTAAGAGTCACTACCGGAAGAGTAAAGAATGAGCTTGATCATTAGCTTTAAGTGTTTGCATTTCTCATGAAAAGGGAAGACAAGTCCTAAACCTAGTGCACAACCAGTTGGTGAACTAATTTGTTGATTAAACACCAGAAACACCACCCAAATGACAATACCTTTTCCTATTTATTTCATACATAACATAGAACAACTACAGTGAACATGGAAATTTTTAAATTTAGCCAAAAAAAAAGAAACCTGATCATGAAACTCATAATTAAAAAGTTTTCTAAAAAATGCTACCTAACTGATGTATATGTTAGTCAGCCTGGACAACATTCAGGACTAGATCTTTATGGTTTATGCAATGAGTTTATATGATGGAATAGTAGCAAACAGAAAATATCAAGCCTTATTACAAGGTGACAGAAAATACCTTTGTCACACAGTAATATGTCTTCCCAGACTCCCATATCCTTCGGCCTATGATATATTCACGGTCACTGCAGAAGAAGGGAAACTACAAATAACAGAAAACAATCCTCAGCATAAAATGTCATCAAAAAATGATTTATTGTGGGCAAAATGACGTGGACATTTTATGTAAACCTTTTTTATCCAGTGAACCATCATTTCTCCACTATGACATGATTCCTTCAAAATTTTGAAATGTGCAAGCATGGGATCCCATTGGATCCGAAAATCATCATCCCAGAAGAAATCCCTAACAAGTTCAGGAGTTGCATCTTCAAATACTGTTCTGCTACGATACATTATGGGTCCTACCTGAGGAACATAGAGGTGAAATTGAACTACGGTACCAGAGGTGCATATATAGCAAGTCAAAATCACCTTATTAATTTAAATAATTTCTAGTAGTTAAGATGCTTGTCCTAAAATGAAGAAAAGAACTAAGAAAATACAATCAAAAGATCAAACAAAGGAGTGTTACAATTTCAAAAATATGTCCAAACAGCAAAAGGAACCATATAGGGATTAAAATACGCATGGAGTATAGTAACACATTATAAAATTCAAATACGCTATGTAGGATCTTTTCTTTTTTTTTTGGCAATGGTATGTAATATTAGATTTTTAATCCCAAGGACGAAAATCCAAGGGAATCAAGGGTCCAGAGTATCACAAAATTACTTAGGCAATGTTCCTGTCGATATTACAGACAACCAGCAAAGCTGACAATAATGTTTCAATATTTAAAATCAAAGAGAAGCTACTGCTCCATAGCTTGAGCAGCAGCAGCAGCAGGAATAGTGAAGTCAATAGAGGTGGGAGGAGCATCAGAGGAAGCTGAAAGGTTCTTTGCCCAAACAGCCTTCATAGAAGCTAATGTATTCCTCAAATCCTCCTTTTCAAAACCTGGTAGACGAGAATCTAACCAGTGCCCCATTAGTCCAATTATATCAGAAATAATAACAAGAGAAGGCTTGAAATTATTACGAAAAATCCTGCTGTTTCGTTCTTTCCAGGTTACCCAGAGAATAACTTAAATCAAAACAAACCAACTGTAGTTATTTAAATGAAATTTAAGGACGGATTTATACAAATATAAGTAGCCTAAATTAAAGTATCCAGAATATAATTGAGAACATAAAAAAACTGCCAAATCTATGAGACAAAATCGCAAAACATAAACAAATGAGTATTAGTTTCAATATTAAGGTTACAGAAAATACAAGTGGTTGATTCAGTCCACCCTCTCTTTAACAAATTTTCTTTAGAGAGGTTTTTGTTGTGAATAACAAGCCAAGAAAATAACTTAACCTTGAGAGGAGACCCAAGTTCTTCAAATCTGCTCAAACAGATTAAATCTGAGTCCATCATTCAGAGTGTAATAACATGATTTAACAGAGAACTTGGAAGAAGAAGAAGGAGTCCAGGATATAACATCCCTTTCCTCTTCTAAAATAATAGATTGCATAATTTGTGCCAACAAATCCAATTGGGACTGCAACACATTGTAATCACAATATATTGTTTTGGAAGTATCCAACAACTTATTGAAATCAGAGGCAAAGATGTTATAAATTCTGTAAACAGAGGCTTTCTTCCATCTGCAAGTAGAGAATAGTTGTGGGAGCAAATATTTTAATTTAACCCCGTCTCTCCATTTCTGTTCCCAGAAAAGAACATCTTTTCCATTACTCAAATGGAATGAGCTAAAGCAATTAACAATATGAAAGTTATTTTTCAGGCAAAACCATAATAGGGAGCAATGGTTAGAAGTAGAATTTAGCAAAGCCCCAGGCCCTAATAATTTCATATACCTGACCTTCACTAGCCCTTTCCACATAGCATGACAATCCCAGGAAAGTAATTGCCAAACTAATTTAACTTTAAGTGCTAGATTGAAATTCCGGAGATTTAAGATCCCCCAACCATTATGCTTTTTAGGCCTGCAGAGTGCACCCTGATTAACTAAGTGTTTACCACTATCAGCAATGGGGTCAGACTTCCAAAGGAAGTTGAACCTAAACCTATCAATGTCTTTTTGAGTCTGTCTGGGCATATGCAAGACAGACATATAATATGTAGGAATAGCAGATAAGACAGAGTGTCAATCTGCCACCAAGGGATAAAAAGTGAGCTTTCCAATGGGATAGCTTAGAAGCTAATTTCTCCAGTACAGGAGTCCAATCCCTACGTGAGGCTCTCCTGTAATGTAATGAGAGACCTAAGTGATGGGCAGGGTTGCAGACTTGCAACCTAAAAGTTTACAGACGGTATCTATTGTTTCCTGTCCAACCTTAATACTAGTAATAGAAGATTTAGAAAAGTTGATTTTGAGACCAGAACAGGATTGAAAGCAACAAAGGATGCGTTTAATGTTCACAATATTTTCCACACTCTCAGTTAGGAAGAGAATAGTGTCATCTGCATATTAGATGTTAAGCACTTAAGAGCCCCCATGAGGGAACTGAATCCCTTCAATAAGATTATTATTGGAAGCCATTTGAAGCATACAGTTCAGAATATGGGTAACTACTATGAAGAGTAGAGGGGATAGCGGATCCTCCTGCCTCAGCCCATTGGATGATCCAAAGTAGCCATGAGATGTTCCATTCAGAAGAATAGAAAACTTGGCAGAAGTAATACACATCTTGATCTATGAAATCCACTTCCCCCCAAATCCTAAACCTTGAAGAGATTGTAGGAGCAAATCCCAGTTTACCTTATCAAAAGCCTTCTCAAAATCTAATTTTAAAATGAAACCTGACACCTTAGAGGAGTACATAAAGTGAAGGATTTCCTGGACAACCAGAAAACAGTCTCCAATAGAACGACCAGGGAGAAAGACACATTGAGAGCTATCTAAGGTATTATTAAGTATAGGGGATAGCCTGGAGACTAAGGTTTTAGTAAATATTTTATATATACTATTAACCAAGCTAATAGACCTGAAATCAAATATTGAATTGGCACCAATCCGCTTTGGGATAAGTACAATAAATGTCTGATTAAAAGGAGAAAGGGTATCAGGCTCAGTAGAAGAAAAAATGTGCTGAAAAATATTCATTATATCATCTTTTAACATATCCCAGAATTGTTGAAAGAAGAAAACGAGGAGCCCATCAGGTCCAAGGCTTTTATCCCCAGGTAATCTATTAAGATTACCCTTAACCTCTTCAATTGAAAAAGGTACCTCAAGTAGATGAGGATCAGCAATCTTGTTGGGAATCAGCAGATCCCAATTAAGGAGGGCACTGGGACCTTTTAGGTTGTTAAATTGCCTAATAAAGTGATCCTCTATTGCATCATTAATGGCCCTGTGGGATGTGATCACAAAGGAATCCACAGTGAGAGACAGAATTGCATTGTTTCGCCTGTGGGAGTTGACAACATTATGAAAGAAAGCAGAGTTAGAGTCTCCCTCCTTTAACCACTGTATTCTGGATTTTTGTTTCCAGAATATCTCATTTACTCTTAGAAATTCATAGTGTTTGTCTCTAAGAGCAATCCTCTCACTCCAGGTCACATTATCTAGAATAGAATGCTCAGCTAAGTTGTCAATGCTTAGGATGCAAGATTCAATATCACCTAAGACCTGGTTTCTCTTGAGATTGGTCAGGCCAATCCACTTTTTTAGATTATTCTTCAAAAACTTCAGTTTGTAGGAAAACCTGGCTAATGGATTTGTTGAGAAGAACAAGTCTCTTGATTTTATCCAACAGTCCTGGATGAAAGAAAGACTTCCTTCATAATGTAACCAAGACTTGTAAAGTTTGAAAGGAGACGATCCCCAATTATGTTTTAAGGTTTTTAAAATAATTGGGACGTGGTCAGAGACTACCCTGGCCATCCCAGAACAGAGGGAATTGGGGTGCATAGCCAGCCAGGAGGGAGAAACAAGAAAGCAGTCAAGCTTAACCATCGTGGGTACCATCTGAAGATTAGACCAAGTGTAGGAGCAGTTATTGGGAGAGAGATCCATTAAGTTATTAGCATTAATAAAGTCATTGAACAGTGACATATGTGAAGTGATCCTAGGACAGGATGAATGTTCATGGGAATATCTAATTAAGTTGAAATCTCCACCAATAACCCAATTTTCGTCAACCACTTGGCTATGACTACGAAGCTCCCTGATAAAATCAAGTTTAAATCTAGGAACACAGGGTCCGTAGACCCCGGTAAGCCACCACTCAGAGTTGTCCTCTACTGAGTGAAAATGGAGGGATAGGCAATAAAGACCCAGAAGGTGAGTCAGTAGGCTCAACTTCCTACTATCCCAGCCTATCAGAATGCCACCAGAGGCACCTGAAGAGGCCAAAAAGGACCATAAAGTAATTTTCTTACCCCCTAAAGATCTAAGTAATGCAGGGGAAAACTCATCTTTTTTTGTTTCCGAAATGATGAAAATATCACATTTTTGTGATCTAATTAGATTACGAAAAGCCCTAGCTTTAGAGTCAGCCCCTAAACCCTTAATATTCCATGCTCCAATGATCATAAAAATGTGTTTGAAAGACAAGAGGGAGGCTCCCTCTCCCAAGAACTATTCCAGTTTCTTAGAGAAACAGGAGGTTTCCCCTGGTCTAGCCTTACTTGAGAAAAGAACGATCGAACTTCGTCAATAGAACTAAAATGAATGCTTATTTTATTGCAAAAATCCTGAAAGTATTGGTAAGAATCCCAAGTCAAAGGGTTAGAATCCTTGTCTAACATATCTGGCATACCATGATCATTAGAAGAAGCAGAAGATGATGTGGAAGCAATACAATTATCTGTATTTACAGCATAAGGAAGTTACTGAGAGGGGTTAATAGAGGTACCTGGTGCATGAATGGGGGTATCCGGGTGTGAGGGAAGAGGCTCCATCGGGGTCTCAACAGTCGCTTCATTCTCTACGTAGTCGTACAGCGCCAATAACTTCTTGAACTTCCCCATAGACAAGTTCCTAGCACGGATCTCTGCTTGGACGAAGCTGGACTCGTCCAACAAGGAGGAAGCAGTCAGCTTAGAGGAAGAAGAGGCCATGTGCCAGACGTCAGAGGCAGGGGGAGTAGGGGAGGACTTATTCCAGCCCTCAGAGGTAGAAGGGGAAGGAGAGGCCTTGTACCAGCCCTCAGAAACAGGCGGGGTAGGAAGGATCCCCACGGAACCAGGTGAAGGGTCACTAGATTGCGGTTGGGAGAAGGATCTGGTCCAGACATTGACCCCAGGTCTCGAATTTTTCCCGGACTTACTTCCACGCCATGTCTTGGTGGCCTTGAAAGATTTCCTACTGGGAGGAGGAGCTCTCTGGAGAGGAGCAGTAGAAGGTCTAGCAGGCCAGGCAGAATGTTGGGGTTGTGTGTTGTGTTGCACTTGAGGGGAGGGATCGCAGAGATCCCAGTTAGCTCTGAACTTGATCGGGTAGACTATACGCCCGAAGGCATAAAACCGGGTGTCGGGGAGTTCTTTGCCATAGTGTGACTGGATGCGACATCTAGCAAAACTCTACTGTTTTGCATGATCAACAGAGAGATCAACCTCCAGGAGGTCAGCAAAATCAGCCACCATACACTTAAAAACGTCAACGTTCCACAGATGGTGTGGAATACCCTCTAACCTGACCCAAACACCCTCTTCTCTAAGGGTAAAGACCGCATTAGTTTGAGGTGACCAATGGACGAAGGATGCAGGAAGAGCTTGCAGAGAGGAACCGTAAAGGTTGAGAGTGTCAGTCTTGATCTTAGTGGAGGGAAATCTGAGTAGAAATTTACCAGGTGCAAAAAGTTTGACTTCCACACCTAAAGCCAGGGGCCAGTGAGTGGAGATATGGTGTTCCAATAGTTCCTTGGAGAGTTGGGTAGAATGAGAGGATACTAAAGCGCAACACGACAGGGAGAGGAGGAGGTCGCATGTAGCTTCAGATGGAGGAATAATAGCCGGAAAGTGGGGGGATTGACCCGCCATTCTAGAGGAGTTATTAACTCGTTTCTCTTCCTGAAAAAATTTACAAATAGCCACTGAGTGAGAGGGGGAGAGACAACGAAAGCATAAACCAGAGTATTTGCAATTACTCTTACTGTGGCCAAGGAGGCCACAAGCAAAACACCGATTCGAGGCACGACAGAAACTTACCAGGGGGGAGGGGGCCTTCCGTAGCTGCACCGTAATCCACTCTGAAAGCTCCTCAGAGGAAATAGGAGAGGTGAGGGGAGTGAATCGGGTGCTTGATGAAGAGATAGGAATGGAAGGATCGCGAATGTCAGAAGATATCCGCTCGTCAGAGGATATCTTATTGTCAGAAGATCGTGGGAGGGAAAGACCCGAACCGCCACAGAGAAAAGAAGAGGAGGAAGACGTGCTTCCAGCACTGCAACGTGTCAGAGTGGTGTCGTGCAGAGCACCGTCCTCGATTAAACGACGCTTGGATTGATATCCGTCATTAAGACACGCATTAACGGATGGCGCATGGTCAGATACAAATTGCGTCTCGGGCGGAACCCGAGTCGCAGAGACGTTATCAAAACCAAGCGAAGACTCTGCGTCAGAGATAAATGGGGCGGGATTACTGTTCATAAAGAGCCCATTGTCAGAGAAAAACGGGGCGAGGCCTGGGCGGGCTGAGCCAGCACGGGGCTCAAGGTCTGCACCAAAATCATAACAGGTATGTTGCACGCAGGGGCAACTTCAGTCCCCAGTCCCCAGTCTGCCTAAAGGGAGCTGGAAAATGTTCGACGATAAGAGGCAGCTTATCGTGAGCCCGCGGTAACACAGCTTATCGTGGCCCGCGGTAACACAGCTTATCGTGAGCCCGCGGTAACACCAGACTAGAAAGGGGAAAAGAAGAGATATCCCACGTAGAGTACAGACCAGACCCTACTCTACCTTCAGAATTGCCAGTAATTACTGACTTGCACCCCATCGTCTCCGACGAGACATCGGAATTATAAATATCATTATCAACAGATGAAGGTAATGGGTCATAATTAACTGAATCAATCACAGAATTATCGTAATACCCCCCTCCATTACGCCTAAGATTACTAATCACCTTGCTAACCTCGGGGGGGGGGGGGAATACCGGGAAAATCCCCACACGGAACCCGAAGTGCCAGAATAGCTTGACTTCTCAAGCACGCAATTTCTAGATCCAGAAGCCGCTCCCGTCGGTGAGTTCGTCGGAGCGCCAAGGAGAAGAATAGGGTCTACACAAACAGAGTGCAGAAGATCTGGACCAAAGCCTCCAAGGGATCATCCGATATCGCGCCTTCCCAGACGAGGAGCTCGCAAAGAGCGCCTCCCCAGCCAAAGCAGCCTTGCGCGAGCGAAGGTTGTAGGGAGGAGGATCGCGGCGATCGCAAGGTAAGCGTCGACCCGCCGCCATAGGGTTCCCAGGGGGGGGGAGACTCACGGAACAAGGGCGTAGTTTATCAAAGCTATTTTTTCGCGAGAGCTATTTCTTCTGCAGGTGATGTTCCGGTTACTTTTCTTTTTGCGCTATGTAGGATCATTACCAGGCATATTTCATAGAGTGGCAAACCACCTTTGCACATTGTACTACCTTAGCAAATTGTATTTGTACCATGTCATGTGCAGTGATCCCACAACTGCAGCTTGTACAGAAATTTGTTTTTCTGAAGTATATGTGAGATATACAAAGGCTCGTTATGGACACTAGGCACCTGAACCTTGTATGAATTCTGAATTTAGTAGGTGAATTTTATTACAACCGATATACTGTCATTATGTTGAGAAATGCATAAGATAAAATGATTTCTAGATAAAAGAAAGACTTTCCTGTCGATGGTACTTCCACGTCTAAAAACCTTAGTCGAATCTTTAAAAGAGATAGGTAAATGCCACTAAACCATGGGAGGATTTTCTTTATAAAAATGATAATGTTTTGATTCTTGAAAGAACCATCATAGTTGTTTTCCCAATTAATTGTCTCCTCATTTGAGATTACTAACTACTGACGTCAGAACTTTTGACCTTTTTTTTTATAGAAACAGAAGTCTTAGACCTTAAAGGCTCTAGTGAAACAAACCATCGGCACGAATGTTTCAAAACACTATATAGTCTCTAATCAGTTTGGGCTTTGCTAACTGTTTACACGGTAATAGGATGTTTAAACTGGTGGTTAGAGGAAAAGGATCTAAGGGTCTCTTTGGTAGAACTTTTAGACAACTTTTGAACATATAACTTATTTCTAAAAGCTATAACGGTTCAACAATTCCACCAAACACTACTAACTTCTTAGAAACATGTAGCTTTTGGAACAGTAAGTCTTTTACATTTCTAAAAGTTAGATTATAACGACTTCTAGTTAGAAGTTAGTTTCTAGACTTAGATTCAAAAACTAAAGTCCTACCAAACGGACTCTAAGTAAAAAAGAATTGTAATAACGTAAATCACAATATGCATTTTTTAAATGTTTTGTAGTAATAACATAAGAAGTTTTCAAATACAGATTAACTAGAAAATACAAAAATAGACTATTTGGAGATACTTTAGCCATCAATATTAAGGTGAAACAGTCAAATAACAATCGTTCTCATGTCAATTAATAATAACATGTAAAAAAATGATAAGTTACAACTGAAATGGGAACAAGATTTACCTCGGGTTCATAACTCCATGCTTGGTAAATCATGTTTGGGGTCTTGCGCTCCATCAAATTCTGCCAAACTATATCTCCAATTTTATCGTCTAGAAGATTTAGGAGATGATTCAAATCCTTTACTGTGACGATCTCCTCATCAATTTCTGACACCCCAGAATTAGATCTAAAAACCAATGATAAGATTACATATTAGGATTGGCGGCTAATACCATAATTTATGGAACTTTAAAGGTCAAATTTAGAGAGTAAGTTTGACTTCAAGCAAAGTTTTTTTTAACTGGTAACTTAGATGGTGTGGCTGTTCCCCATCAACAACAGTGCTAGGGCTTGATCCCTACTGAAGGCTATGTAACCACATGGCCAACCCCATTACTGGGGTTGGTTCACTTCAAGCGAAGTTACTTTTCATTGACAGATGCACCTCATCTCCAATCAATAGCCATTTACATATGTAACTGAAAATCAAGTAATCAATGGTCTGAATACACCTTTGTTTGCTTCTCATCAAAGTCAAACAAATCGATTTAATTACCATCTTCTACACAGTATAGATTTTAATCTTTGATGAAAGCCTTTTTTGTTGGAATCCTAATAGACTGATTAACCTGAAAATTCTTACTTCAAACAGTCCTCAACCAAACCTTGTCCTTCCCTACTTAACTCAGAAAAATCAACTGTGAGCCCTTAAATTTTGCAGACAGGCTGTTCGAGTTTGGATCATCACTCCAGTTAAATAGAACCACCAATAAATATAAGGATGAGTCACAAATACAAAAGCAAATATAAATGTAGTATGATAGTTCACCGACTATAAAAATTCCTTTCCTTCGTAAACGATATATAAATCCTACCACTCAAAAAAAAACTATATACAAATACACAAATCCCACACAACTAGGTAATAGAATCGTCAATGTATTAGGATTGATTAGTATTAATGAATTCTAGGAAACCGCAAAATTAAAGGTTAGATTTAGTCATTCAGAGAGTAAAATTTGATTTCGAATGAAATTACTTCTAATCCGGAACATGCACTTATACTCCCATTACAAAAAGGGGGGAAAAGAATGAAATCCTCCTGACCTCAACAGCTCCGAATCGGCAGCATCCGCCACCACCTGCTCATCTCCTACCGCCGCCATCTTCAGCCCATCACCTCTCCTCGCCTCAGTCTCCCCCTTCCCTTTAAAATCCGCCCAGAGCCTGCTACAAACGGAGAACGCCGACAGCGCGGTGAACGCGAACCACAGCCTTCTCGCCCCCAACCCCGGCGGGGCGGCGGTCCACAGGAACCGGACCTTGCTCCGGAGGCCGAGGAAGAGCAGCCCCGTCCACCTCGGCCGCCAAGACCAGCCGATGACTAGTCCAATCATGACGGCAAGCCAGATCGGGACGGCGCAGAGGAGGAGGTCGAGGGCCATCTCGGCAACCGCCGGGCGGCGCAGCATCTCAGAGAAGTCGGCGTAGAGGGAGTCCATTGTAGAGAGAGAAAGTGAGAGGAGAGGAGAGAGGAAAAAGGATGAATGGATTGGTTTGGGAGCTACATGAGAGAGAGAGAGAGGAGGGAGAGAGAGATGATGTCTGTTGCAGAAATAGTTAAAAGAAGAAGTAAAAGGAACAGGTAGAGTTTGGAAAACGGGTCTTGTCGGGCCCAAGAAATGGCTGGGTCGGACTGGGTCGGACTTGTTCCTATAAATCATGGGTTCTGCACAGTCTATGGTCCGTATGTGGGTCGGGTCAAATTATTGGACTTAAAATGAATTTTAAATTTTTTTAATTAATAAAAAAATATTTGAAATACAACAATTTTATTACATAAAAAATACAAAAGATATTTACATCATTTGTTTTACATTTTTTTAAAAATTTTACATCAAGAATTATTCATGTGAGGAGTCTATTCTGTCTATTGAAGTTGATGTCGCATCATCGTCTTCTTCTGATTTAGATTTCAAACTCAATCCTTGAAGACGATCAACTGCATCGTACCAATCTTTTAAGCAGACGGAGGCTTCTACAGACTTCTCTGATAATCACATCTTTTATCATTTAATACTCTTTCTCCTACAGAAAATGCAGATTCCGATGCCACAGTTGACGTCGGAATCGTTAGTAAATTTTTTGCCATTTTTGCTACTATAGGAAACCTAATAGCTATAGTAGACCACCACTTTAATATATTTAAGTTATCTATTTCTAAATTATTAAAAGCAATTGGGGATTCTAAATAATTATCTAATTCATTATTTGTACTTGATTTTATATATTTTCTCTTCTTTTTATTTAATCTACTCCATAAAGAACTATCACTATTATTACTTGTTTGTGATCCTAAAAACTAGATGCTTGACTACTAGATGTTTCACCATAATTTTTAACATATTCTTCAAATAAATTATATAAAGTTGACTTTATTTTATCATTAAATGAATCTATAAGCTTAGTTTTATTCATGTTACTAAAAATATCATCTATAAGTATCATACAATTAACTAATCTATGTCTAGGATCCATAATTAAAGCTGAACATGCCCACATTGGAGGCTTACTCCAATAATTATTATATTTAGTTTCCATTAATTTAATAATATCTACAAAAACTGGAATATTCCTATATTGTTGAAAAACATTTGTAATATTAAATAAATTAATTAAAACTAGAGAACTTGTTGGATAATATTGACCAAATAATTGTTTA